>CAJNIZ010014447.1:170418-219388 GCA_905231905.1 Symbiodinium pilosum
TACTTCATATTCTATCTACTTCAGGGGGGCTATACAAAGAGCTCTGTTCATCCTTGCTTACCAGAGCCAGGGCTGATTGTGTTTTGACTATTGCATGTTAATGTGCTGCAGCGGCTTTTTTTTTTCTGGAATCAGGCTCAGCTTGGGGCGAACAATTCAGTTGTCATGGCCACCCTCAACTTGAGATGTCGGGCCCAAGGAAGCAACCTCAACGCATTCGTGTTCTTTGTACGTCGTTTTGCTGATCAAGCTGTGCAATTGTAATACCCGAATACGTGCGCTTCTATGAATCCGGGGCCCCATTTTAGAACCCAATATTCTATGATCCTAACTGTGGGATTCCCGGAAAGGGAACCTCAATTGCTTCTAAACTTTCATGTAGCGCCATTCAAGATGTGCTCGGGGTTGTTCTCCAAACAGGGGTCTCAGGAATCCTCAAAATACGCGGATTGCAAAGGGGTTGATCAAGTGTCATATTACAGCAACCGTAGAAAGACTGCCATTTAGGCCCTGGATATCGTAAAGCCCAAACCTGTAAACCGCAAAGCCTATGCCGTCAACTGCGAGCCCCAATTACTAAACCCTGAATCCCAGATGTCTCTCTGTAGTGCCAGCTTCACCCTTGTAATACCTTTTAACAGAGCCACTGAATACCCAGGACTTGCAAAACCCTTGAATTAAGGAATACACCCTGAGTCATGAACAGGCTTGTCAGACTTAAACTTGCTAGCTCAACTCAGAAATGTTTAGCGACATTCACTCTGAAATGAGTCCTACATTCTCCGATCTTATCTTATTCTAGTTCTTCAGGCCCCTACTTACACCGCCACAAGCGTTGATGCAGCCAGTTTACATTTCATCAGTCATGTCCTGTTCAAGTTGATTCTCCATCGACCCTAACCCCTACACTTCAAACTCTACATGTCCTTATAACGCCGTATACGCCCTCGAAGAACACTATCCTAGAAATCGCGAAGCCCTAAATTCTCAACCTTAAACCCAAATCTCTGGACCCTAAGCCAAAATCCCTAGGCGCTACAGTAGGTAAACATCTTCGTCTAGAACCCCTACAACTAGCTTATAGCCCATTTAAAGAGCCTCCCGTAACACCTTAAGGCCCCCTTCGTGGCTGGCCGCGTCATCTCCCAGCGCTACGCCGCGGCGTCGAAGGCCTTCCGCCTGGTCTACGCGGCCTGGCTTTCTTAAGGTCCTCTTAAGGGGTTTGTAGCTAGGGGTTTGTAGGCTTTCTTTTAGGGAGGTAGCAGGTTCCTTTAAAGGTGTTTGACAGCGGAAAAGAAAAATCCTGCATGACCCTAAGCACCTTATCCCTTGGGAATTCAAGTTTTTCAGAGGTATCGGTATCAATTGTACCCCTGGGGGGGGGTTCCCTGGGCAGCATTGGGCGAACGGACGAATAAACCTACTTGAGGCATCGTCCAAATTATGGTCCCTTTCGGGCCGTATTTTAACAGGAACCCACCCAAAAAGCCCATAGTTGTGACAACCGACCACATGACCCAAACCCTATATAAACCCTAAACCCTACAGTCTTTGCTTTTGTAGCTGAAGCCCGGTGCTGGCCTGTCCAAGGTGGCTGAAGCAGCTACCAAGAATCTGAAGACCGAGGTCTACTACAACAAGAATCTCAGCTCCATTTCCTCCCAACATTCTAAATGATATTAAGGATCCGAATATGATATAAGGTATATTCCTGAAGGAAGTGGTTTTAGCCGTCCTGGTTTCCTTTCCAGCTTAACTGACCAAGTTACAGAGCGTGCTAGCGTGCCTCTGTGCGAGCTTTAAGTTTTGACGGGTTGCTGTGGACACTGCAATTTATCAGGCCCTCAAGCGGGGTGGGTCGAGAGGGATCGGTACTGGAGAACCTTAGGCAATCTCCGGAAGTACTAGGAGTGATTACGGGATGTAGGGGATGACGGGGTATCCACCCCCTTCAGCAACCCCCTAATGGTGTGGTATTGGAACCCCAGAGTGGGATCCCAAACCTTAGCCTCCTCAACCCAAACCTGTCCCAGAAAGCCCTTTATAGTCCTAGGAGCCTTACCCCCTGGGGGTCACTCTTAATCAGTCTCAAGTAGCCTAACATGCATAATTTCAGGGGGAACCCTAATCCTGAAGTCCTAAATCCTATGCCTTGAGGGTTAGGAAAAACATGATAAACCTACGGCTGCTCAACCTTGAACCCAAGGAAGCCTAGTTAGTTTAGGGCTTAGGGTTTAGACCAGCTTCCTGCTTAGAAGCATCAGATAGCAATTATATACCTCCTAGTCTCCCCATATCAGCCCTATACAAGCTTTAGCCACCCTAGATATCAAACCCCGTGAGCCAAGGAAGATGAACTATCCCAACGGCGTGGACGTGCAGGTCATCAGTGGCTCATCTCAGTTTACCCCCGCGAACCGTGTGGAGGTGGGCTACACGGGTTACAGGAGTTTTGGGCCTTTTGTGGATTTAGGGACTTAGTGTTCCAGATTTATGGCTCAAATTTAGGATTCCGGGCTGAGGCTCAGGTCTAAGTAGCGTCAGGGTGGGATTCAGGCGTCAGAGATGAGCTATAGAACTTTGATTCTAGTATTTGGTGCTCAGGACCCTGTCCCCAACTATAGTTTCGTCATGGATCAAGACCACGCCTGGTAGTTTCCATAAATAGTCGGGCCCGAGAGAGTCCTCAATACACTATACCCCACATCTTCAGGATCTTCAGAAGACACTCTCACCTGATTTTTCCTAAGCGTCGCAGGAGTCGGAGTTTTCCCGCGTCGTCATCATCTGGTTCAGGTCAACATGGTATCTCTGCAATGTCTTCAACTCTTTGTAAAGGATGTGCTCAGGCAAGGAATTTGAGACCCTTACAGGATGCTTGAACTGAGTGATTCCCCCGCAGTTACCCTATGCCAGCTTTACATGGCCCTCGCAAGTCTCCCCTTTTAAAGTCTCGTATAAGTAGCCTTATATGAGAGTACATATCTGGCAACTCACCATCTGAAAGTTCCCTTAACGAGTCACCCCGAACCTTCAGACTCAAACTCGTCACTGCTCACGCCCTTGGGTCTATTCAAAGAGCTACATAGGCATGGGTTTTCTCCTTATTGTACTATACTTCTACTTAGGACCATGACATTTAATTTTGAGTACTCTCCCAGTAGGCCTCCAGCAACTAGGCATACTTACGTAGGCATAGGGCGGAAGGGGCATCTTCGGACACATGTCATATGAGCTGCCTCAAACCCAGGCCGACACTAGCCCCATTTTAATTCCCTATACACTCCCATATCATCCTAATGTCCATTTCCTTCTCCACATGATTCGCATAAGCGAAGCTTTGAGCTATACCTAAATGCTATACCTCTTCTTGTGGACTTGTAAGTCGGTTTTTGAGGGTGTATAATACGGGTATATAAGGTATATAAAGCTCCCAGGATCAAGTGCGCAGGCTAGGGTCACATAGTTGAAGCCTTAGAACCCAAACCCTGAATCTGAACCCTAAACGTGGACAGGTTGCCACAGACGGCCCTGAAGGCGTGGCAGTTTGGACTTGAGGATCTTCTAGACTAGGGCTGACCTGAAGTTGTAAGGTTCCGTTGTTGGGTGTTACAAGGGGATACGTAGGAGATAGGAAAGCCAAGCAGGGTTAGCTAGGTAGGGCAAGCACAAGTTATAACCAGGCGACGTACTACCACTACTGCTACCATCATAGATACGGCTAGTGCTTCGCGATATTCATATCTGCGCTTTTGAGAGAGCTTTGGGTCTAGGAATGTTAGGTGGCTGGGTTCTGTGCTCATTTAGGGCTTATAGTGGTTCAATGGGAAAGGTGCCTACCTTCTTATACCCTGGTCTTCCTACGTGAGTCTCAAGCCTTGTACAGGCCTTATGTAAGGAAATATCCACCCAGTAATTCCGCAGCTGAAATTACTTCGGGGCCCAAGTATTGACAGTCTGTCCTTTGTCCAGAGTAGCCTAGACTTTTGAAAGCAGGCAAGGATAACAGAATCTTTTGTACAGAGCCACCGTTTTCATGGGTACCTTGGTTGCTAAACCCAGAGACCCTGTGCATTTGTGGCCAGACCGCTTCTTGTGGGTACGTTGTTTACGAACACCCCCAAAGCCCTAAAACCTGGAATGCTCCATGGTCTACATTCCTTTTCGGGGGGTTATATAGGGGATCATGTAGGGAGCTATTATTATAGGGATATTACGGGGGATACTATGAGTCTAGACTATGTCTATGGCTCAAAAGAGCTCTTTTGGCCAGGGACCGTTGTGGACGTGGCCCTGGCGCCGCACTCCAAACAGGGAAGTGGAGAGCTGAAGTCGAAGGGAGGTACAATGGGCAGAGGGAGCGCTTTTTAAGGGAACTACAGGTTGATGTATATATGGCGCTTAGGGTGTACATATATATATATACAGTTATAGAGTCATAGAGTCATATATATGTACATATATAAATAGATAGGCAGATAACTATATAGATATAAGGAGAGGGTTTGAGCATGCAGGAGGGGTAGTTTAGGGTTCGCGGGTAGAGGGAGGCTAGTTTGTGTTTTGAGGGTTGGCATTTTCCAGGACCTTCAAAAACCAGTTTTTTTAGAAGGGATATCCCCCAAGATATAATGCAGATCCTGATAGGATTCAGGCTAGATTCCTCGATTAAGCTCTAAACCCTGAACTGCGTGGGTCCCGGAAGTTCTGAGGAGATTACTTCAGCGCTTGCTGGTTTCAGTTTCGAGGTGCTTGGGCTTACCCTCCCCCGAACGAAAATAGAACTCAAAAGAGAGCCCTTCTAGATAGACAACTGTTGTTTGAGAGAGGTCTATTTGGGGTTTCATGTTACTTTGGGGTATGGTAGGCTGTACGGCGTCAGGGTTACGTAAATCCTGAGCCGTCGTAATCCTCCATACTAGGGGATATCAAGGATACCTTTCTTGCGAGGGTTTTAGGGATATCTAGCTTTGAGGGCTGCAGGAGTCAGGATGTGGGGTTTATAGGTAGAAGTTTAGGCGAACATCTAGGCCTTTCAAGATGTTTGGCTTGAGGAATTCGCCGTAAATCATATTGAGACTTTTTAGCAGCTCCAGTCGCCACCCTTAGACTGTTAGCCAAAGGTTTCTAGAAGCATAAGCCCTGAATATTGGAGATGCTTCTTTTTTACTGTTTAAGTAACCCCCAGCTGCAAAATTGAGCCCTAAGCACTCAACACCCCTAAACCGTAAACACCAAATCTCAAACTAAAACGCTAAGCACTACAATTCACAGGGCCTGAAGCCCAAATACTAAGCCCCCAACCACTAAATCTTAAACCCTAGTGACCTCAAATCCGATCCTCTTAGCGCTGCGTCCAGCCGCTAAGCACTGGATCTTGAACCCAGCACCTCAAAACCCCTGAGCCTAAACTCTAAACCCTGGCCCACTGGACCCTGAATTTGTCAAGAACCCTACACCTTAAGCCCGCAGACCCTTCATATCTCTAAATAAGCCCCATATATGGAATAGGGTTGTGAGAATTGTGGTCATTCTGGGGGTCTGCTAAGAATTGGGCCCTTTTTGTACTAAAGGTACCCAAAGAAGGAACGCCTACTGTGACAGCCACCCATATAAACCCTACGCCCTAAACCCAAAATAGTCTCCATTTTCTTTTCCATTATCCCAATATACAACCCCAATGTAATCCCAATCCCTATATAACCCCTAATAGTACCCCTCCATCTATCTCCTTTGTTTGACCCTGTGAGGTGGCCTTGTGCAGTGGGAGGCCAAGCCAGCCAACGTCACATCGCGGCTCGATATTCGTTTGCGACTTTTGCTCTCTGAGATAATATAAGGATTAGAATTTATAACATGTTGGGGGTCTCTATTTGGGCCCCTTTAATTTTTGGGAAACTACCGAACTTCCATACCCTAAACTTCAAACAATGTGGACGTTCCAATGCAGTTGATTTTTGCAGGTCTCTCGACCCGTAAAAGGGCGCTACATTGAGAGATCTCGGCAAATTCTCAGCATCAGTCCCGAGACCCTAAGTCCTCACTTCAAACCCTAGATTCTAAATCCCAAACTTTGTAACCCTCTAAGTATGCTAGTTTCCATTTCACGTTTGCATTTTCTTGGATGGGTTCTCCATCGCTTAGAACCCCGTGCGGATTGTAAAGACCTTCAGTTGTAGGGTTTCATAATGGGACTTGCAACCCTAAACCGCCTAAACCCTAAATCTGAACCTAAAAGTTCCTTGTCCTTGTCCACCCTAAGTCCGTCATTTCTCAGGTTCGAGCTCTCTACGGCCAAGGGCATCACCTGGTGGAAGGGCTTGAAGGCAGGGTTCAGGGTTGCGCATGCAGGTCCGGTTTTGGATTTGGGGTATAGGCTTGCAGGATTTGTGGTGTAGGGTTTGGGTTTTAGGGTCTAAGTTTCGTGGTTTGATTAACTATGGGTTTAGATGTTCGAGTTTAGGATTTGTTAGGCTGGGATTGGCCAAGAGATCAGTTGTAGTCATTCCAAGAAGTATTCTGCATACTCCAATGCATAGCCCTTTAACCTTAAAGAGTCCCCAAGAGGAGGATACCCTACCCTTCACGGGGAAATGCGGCATATCCCTTAACTTGTTGTAGTGATATGACTCTGGAAAGGATAACTTGAATCTTTCTGAGAGTCACCTCGAGGAGCATCTACTGTCAAGTTGATTCAGGGGGTTCAGCCACTTCTTTTAACCCTAGAGTTTAGGGTGTAGGATGTGTTGGGGTTACTTTCAAATTTAGACGGTTTCATGGATTCGCCATCCCCGCATTGCTATACAACACCTCCCAATGTTCCGCCTTCTTTGGGTGTTATATGGGTATAGTTATAGTTGGGGCTAACTAGAGGGGAACCTCGGGGCGGAGTAAGGGGATGTGGAGAACCTATAAGGTGCCTGTAGCTATCTTCGGAAACCCAGCCACCAACAACAGACCTTATGATTATTTCGTGAGGCTTATAATGCCTTGTATTGGAGCTGGCTATTCAGACGCACAGAATCTGGCAGTGCGGACAGTCTGCATCTCCGTTTGCAGGTGACTGGGTAACTCACAGGAGTGGTATAAGAAGCCTCTGCGAGACGACTCACTGGTATTCTGCCGACTTGAGTCAGACTTGCCACTACTCTGAACGCATACGGATACCTGAAAACTGCCAGACTCTTTTATCCTGAACGAGGATGTTATATTTATAGGGACCTGAGGACTGATGTTCGGGATGATGCCTGGGGCAAAGGCCTCTGACAGGCAGTCGGCTACTGCCCTGTCAACTGTCAAGGTGCTGCGGACATCTGACTTGGAAGTGTCCAAACAATTTCCGCACCCGAAACATTGTAATCCTTCTTGTAAGGATCCCTCTGAAAAGAGGAACAACGCGTGCCTCGCAGTGACTATATCATGTTTTAAGTCATTGGGCTCTTGACAAGGATTCCTCAGGGCCAACGTACCCAGACATTGGGCTTTTGGTCCCCGAAAGTCCAGTTGTTCAGCTAGTCACAGCTAGTCGCACCCGTAGCAGACCCCAAGTGAGCGCACCACTGTTGTCAACCTCCTGCTGCTTTGACGTTGGAATCTGAACCAAACCACTTGAAGCGCATCAGAAAGCATTTTATTAATCTTGGCGCAAGCCTGCATCACATTTATCCTTACACGCCCAAACTCTCATAGTAAGTATGGCCACCAAGATGTGAGGCCTCGTATGGGGAGTATCTTATATTATAGGGGCGAGGGCGTGTCCCCATGTGCCTTGGATCCTTACCAGACAAAGCACTCCGCACTAGGTCATTTCTGACAGTGGTGACATGATCTGCGACATTGAGATGCAGGACCTTCACGCACGGTTTCGGGTCTTGGACGTTTGGGCGCGGTTTAATTTTGAGTGTATTTTGGACCAGCATGCGTCAAGCCATCTGAAAGGAAGACAATCCAAGTAAATCTTGGCCCTGATGACCATCGGCTTCATGTAGCTACCAAGAGAAGCTTTTGGAGTCTAGGCAGAGTAGGATTTTTAGAAGAGTTTTCTGTTGAGTCCTTGTCGCAGGGCATAGGGTCCGTGCCCACAGCTTTCAATTCTGGATTCTGAATTCTACTCCGCAAGGTCCCCCTGAATCCTACGTCCTAATCCCTATTGCCCATTTCCTGATAATGAACCCGAAGCCCTAAACCCCAGCTCTTGAAGGCTCCCCCCCTTCACCCCAACACTGAGCTCTAAACCTCAAAAACCCGAAAGACCTCTAAAACGAGATCCCCCCTTTTGTTGGAAACCCCTAAACCCAATCCCAGAACAGAAGCCCTAGATCTTATATACCTCCATACATATATCCCTCTAGGAACCTCAGATCAGAGAAGGACGCTGCTCATGGGCCAAAACGTTGCACGCCTCCTCCAGCAGAGCAACACTCGCAGCTCGTCGTGGCATCTCAAAGCTTTTCTAGGTAAATAAAGATCCGGAAGCCACTAAACGGGCTTGAGGGGGATGTCTAGGGCTGAGTGCTTCAAGGTGTGTAGAGCGGCACAGGGGTTCATTTGCCTCACCCGACCTCGCCCCCCCATGGTGGCTTGTTGGAACGTGTTTCCAACCTGGCCTTCGGTCACCTCGTTTCCTGCTCATTGATTTTACCTCTAGTCTACTACGTGTTCCGATACTTCCGGTCCCTGACCCTTGAAGGGAAAAGTGTTGGATATGCCTCCTGGTAGGTTTACTAGACCAAAACCGTGTAAGAAATGTAGAGACATACTGTATGCCGTATCCCATTCCTTTGCGTGGAGGCTGCTCTTCGGCTACACCATTGAGCTTTGGAAAGCCAAAGACCTCGGCATCCACAGGCGACCCTTTTGAAGGTATGTGGAGGTTCCAATACTTGGACCCTTTTAGGGAGTACCTTTAATTACTTTGATGGAAAGCAAAAGGAAATTGGGATGTCAGGGGTCCACCCAGTTATGGAAACTTCCATGTGATGGGGTTTCTGCCCTGGGTTTTGCAAGCGAGAGATGGCCATTCTTCAAACACCTGAAGCCTAGACCCGAAGCCGAAACCGCCCACCCTTACATGCACAAAAACAGCACGTAATGATTCTGGTGTCTCTCAGCAAAAGGGCCCGAAGTTGCACAACGCAGAGATGAAGATCTACTACGGTCAGGGGATGCGGATGTGTTTTAAAGATGACTTTGAGATCACGGGTCCGGCAATTTTCCGTTATCTTTGAAACCACGACTTAGGAACGCTGAACTCTATCATCCTGGTATCATGCTCTTCACAAACGCCGCATCACTACCCATATAAGTACAAGATGACTAATGATCTTGAGAGACCTGATACCATTAATTTGCAATGACAAGACCACACACACACACACACCATTGGATTCCCTGCAGTACGTCGTCTCAGCTTGATTTCTCGAAAAGGTGACGCGACCAGAAACCTCCATACCGAACCCTTTCACCCTACACCCTCTCGACCCTTATACCTTAACCTCCGAACCCCCCAAACCCTATAGGGGCCCAAATACTTGTCCTGAAACCTGTATTACAATGAGGATTATGCAAGTCCCAAGGGCAGAATCTTTGAGCCATTCGGCGGATGGAGGAAATCTTGCACCATTTATAAGATCCCGAAAATGTCATATGTGTTGAAGGTTATAGGGTATAAGAGGTGCGACAAAATCTCCTTTGTCCTGTACCGTGTTTTTTGATGGCATCGAGTATGAGATGACAATGGTTGCGTCAACTACCATTGCCGAAGTCCGCAGCGAACTCATCAAGAAGGTCAAGCAGACGCTGAAGAAAAATCAGTGTCTCCGTGGGGAGAATTACCTGAACATCCACCCAAGCCGTGAAATCCGAAGCTACAACATTGACAAGCCCTTGGTGAAGTGCACGATTGGAGATGTCTCCGTCAATGAGAGAACCTTACCGACAATGGAAAGGAGCAGAACTCCAGCAACGAGGACGAGGAGAACGAAGAGAGCGAACCCTGAAGAGATGGGAGTGGCATACCCCGAATCCCTACATCCCAAACCTCCACATGTATCTATATTTCTATATGTTTCTCTATATAATATGTATATATATATATAGATATATATATATTAAACGCCTTAAACTTAACCCTGGGAACTCCTAAACCTTACGACTTTACGTAGACCCTTGGAAGATTCCTTGGTAGGCGCGTGGATGTCCTGGAGACAGACTTCCTGGGTCCTTTGCTCGGCAGGCATGCAAGTGAGGAAGTGCTTCTCTTGGGGAGCTTTAGGGTGGTTTAGGGTTCACGGTTTAGGGTTCAGGGGGTTTGGGGTTGGGTTTTGCAGGGGCATGTTGGCGATTGGAAGGTTCAGGATTCAGGGTGTAGGGTTGTAGGACGAGGCTCACGCGGTTTTTACGGCTTGAAGTCACACCGGTTGTTTGGCCTTTGCCCAGATCATTCTGAGGATCTTCATCTGTAAGTTGGATTCGTTGTGAAGGCACGGTATAGGATACCTCAACTGGTCCTCAGAATACAAGTAGTATTTGTTTGGGAGTATTTAGGTCCGCGCAGTACATGCTTCAGGCTAAGGCTTTTACGGATGATGGCTCCGGGTGCTGCATGGACACCGCTAGTTGAAGTACTTGCTGACCAGTAAGTTTCTGCCCCTTTCCGAAGCACGTGCCTCTTACCAAGGGGACAGGGACATCTTAGAAGCCAACAAAAAGTGGGTAGTTTACAGCCAGGTAGTGTCCCATTTGCCACTCCCATAACTTCTGGGGGTCTTTTGGGAGCCCTTATGGGAGAATTATGGATACTACAGCGCCTACAAGCTACCCACCTGTAGATGGCTTCAATAGCAATACCTATAGCAACCCTCAGGCCTGAACCCGACATCCCAAACTCTAAACTTCCTGGGGGCCTTTAGTAGGGAGGAAGGGAATATACTATATGGGGGTCTATATAGGGGGAATAATCCCTTATTCCCTACTAGCCCTGAACCTTAAGCCACCAGTAAGTAAGGCCCAAACCAAAACAAGCCATCTTTACAGCCTGGGCTGCCCTTCATGTGTAAAACCTGGATACAGCTTAACCCTAGGGCTCCATGTTTATAAATAGTACATACATTGGGCCCCAAAGTCTATAAATATGACCTACATTGGGCTATTTGGAGCCTTAGGGTAGTGATTTGATCTAGGGTTTCACAGTTTAGGGTTGAAGGGTTCACGGGTTTAAGGTTCAGGGGTTTTAGGGTTTTAGGGGGTTGAGGGTTTAGGGGTTAAAGGGTGTAAGGGTTTAGGGACTTTAGGGTTTAAAAGCCTTGGGTTTGGTTGGTAGAAAGAGTTGCGAGTCATATGATACTCATTGGGTCCCTGTTTTTAAGACGTCACATTCTTGGGATGTGGAGAATACGGTTCTGAATGTATGTAGTACATCGTATATTTTGGCTTTCTAACAAGCAGCTCAACTCGATCTTCTGGGAGGGCTGCACATTGAGAAATTACCCTCCCCAAAAGTGGCACGGGCGCCCAAAATGGCCCTCTCCAGATTTCCGTCATCTAAAAGAGCGTATTTTGGCTTCCATATTAGCTTGCAAGAGGGAAGCCCTGAAATCAGGTACGCAGACTTGTTCAGCCGGACCTTTGAGCTGAGCCCCAAACCCTCACCGGCTGCCCGGCTTGCCCGCAACCCAAACTGAAGAGGACGGTGTCCTTCCACTGGTCGACGGACTCAGAGGAAGAAAAGGCCGGCACAAGCATTCTATAAACCCTAACATACCCACAAGGATTCTAGGTAGTTAGCGGAAAATCCAAGTCATAGCCAGATGACACCATTCAGTCTCTAGCTAGTTCGCTATTCTAGAAAACATTCGTCTTCGGTAAAGAACTATCTAGCAGGAATTTGGGTGGCTGGGTTTAGGGTGCGGGGACGGGCGGGGCCATTGCGCACTTACCATTTGCATTGGCCATGGCAGCACTCATGACAGCAAAAACTTTGGTCACACCATTGTTGGGCTCTTGCAGTTCACCGCAACTGCGGGAACTTGCCTATCTTGAGTCAGCCTCCAAGCGCTTCTTCTCCACTCAATGTGTGGGAAAGTGCCAAAACATCATAATACTGCATACACGATAGAACGCGAGTTGAATAACACATTTTTCAAGATTGCTTAGCTTTACGCCGAAAAATGCATCACATTGTGGGTCGCTGCTGTCAAGACAATTCTAACTAAAATATTTTTTGAAGAACGAAAATAACCCCTACCCCCTGTCCACCCCTTCCCCACTCCAACCCCTACGGAAAGTGAGCAATGGTTCGTAGTAGTAGATCACGGTGGGAGTTTCCCCAAACAATTTGGTTTACATACACCCCTCCCAAGACCCGTAAACCCTAGCCCTAAACCCTAAACCCCCTGAAGCCCCCAACAAGCAAAAGATCTTGCTAGGATCTTCCAGAATTCCCCAAAAAGAAAGGTCAGCATAAGGTTTCGAGTTCACTGTCCCTTTCAAAATTTCAGGTATGGCTTCTATAGGCGGTGTGAAGGGGGATGGACCGCCCAAACACCCCAAATCATGGCCTATACACGCATGATTTTGAGTAGGTGGTCGTTTAGCGGTTTGGGGTTGAGGAGTTCAGAGTTTAAGGTTTCACCCGCATTTTGGGTGCAAAGGTTTAGGGCTCAAGGTTGAGAGCGTTACCCCTGATTTGGGGTTCATGCAGAGTTTGAGCCTTTACTCAAATTGCTGGGTGTAATGGTCTAAGGTTTATACCATGCTTTACCCAAACTGCGAGTACTCTGTGATAGGGTGCCTAGACCCTTAGTTAGGGAACGGTGTCGGGGCCAAATGCGTCCCCAAAAAAAGTTTCCAAGGATTGTTTTGCACGTTCATGATAGGGTGAATGGGTAGGAGTTTGGGTTTGGGGTTTAGGTCTCGGCAGGTATCCAGTAATGTGGAGAACTGTTTCTAGCACATGTTGAAGGAGGGAAGTACAGGAGTTTTGCTAATCGGAACAGAGTTTTGGGGTAGGTCACTCAGCTACCTAAAGTGGGCATTATTCATTCTCATTTGGGGCCACAGTAGGCATTATGCATTCTGTATAGACTGGGATGCCCAGGGGTACGGTAGAACAAGTTAAATGAGGACATTGGAAGAGGCTTCGGGATCAGAAGCTCCGTTGAATACGGACGTGAGCTTTGTCTATGCTTTCCTTCCGCGACCTGAGACGCACGCTGACATAGAGCATCCCCAAACTCTGAAAGCCACAAACCCTGAACCCCACAAACCCTAATCCTCAGAATTCCTGCCACACCCTAAACCCCACAAAGCTTGAATCTGTGGTTGGGCCCCCAACTTGCTGATAGTGAACACCAGGAAATAGCGATAATTCTCTCAAGGTCTCTACATACTCCTGCTATACTACTACTGCTTGGTGGGCACCTAAACCCGAAACCCTCAACCTATGCCCAAACCACCTGAGATCCTGTAAGCCCCCCCCCAATTTAGAACCCTATTAGTATAGGCCTTCTTAAGTCCTATATAGTCCTTATTGGCTCCCTAAACCCTGGGGGTGGCTACCTTTGGGGGGTACTATTGTAATCCCTTGAGGCAAGGTTCAGCCCCAAACCCCAAACCCTAAACGTCCCGAGCAAGGCTACCACGAAGCTCCGCGGCACGAAGGTGGATGCGGAGATCGTAATCTGAGTTCCTGGGCAATATATGGCTTGCATGGGGGGTAATATGTTAATACAGGGTAATATAGGGATTATGTAGGGTTGTAGAGGGGTTCTATTGGGGTTATATAGGCAGAATGGAAAAGAAATGGAAGCTACTATAAGATGTTACATTGTTGGTAGGTTCTGAAGTTCCTGTATGACTGTGATGTACTTGAATACAGCAATCCAATAAGGTATAAGTATAAGGTATGTAGAGTCAGCAGGATGTTAGTCTCCAGTCTACAAGCCTAGATGATTGGAAAAGGGCTTCAGGGCTTGCTATATACCACGTCTCTTTAAGTACTAGGAGTGATGTTTGTATCTAGCAGGCTGCCGTTACATGCGCCAGGTCTACGCTCGTGATAAACCCCCCCAAAAGCTTCTTAAAACGGATTTCTAAGTGGGAAACTTCTGTCTTGTTCTGAGCTCGTCTTCATCCCACCCCAAGAATGCTGTACGTAGATATTGGTCCGACTATGTCCTTGAAGTCCAGGGACCCCTATAGCAGGTTCCTGCGGTATAGGTAGTAATAAATGTTCATGGGGACTTAGGGACAGGAGCCCATTACAAAGGTGACTGGGCTTCCAGGGATGATCGCCAAACCTCAGAGTCTACAACCACAAGCACGCACCCTTCACCCTACACTGTAAATAGTAGTTCTTGCTCATATTCCCTCATTGTCTACTACTGAACACTAGGGAGGTAAGCCATAGCGGCATACAAGCTCAACTCCACTAGGTGAGTCAGCGCGCTTCCTCAGCTGGGGTGACATGCCACTTGGGCGGACTGCCCAGCTTTGCACTCACTCCACGTGAGGCCAAAGCTTCACTTTTTTCAAGGGCCCCAAGTTCATGGGTTTGGGATTTAGGATCTAGGGAATTCGGAATGTAGGCGTTGGTTTTTTAAGATTTGGGGTTTAGGCATGAGGGGCTTTGGGATTGCGCAGTCGGCTTTGGATGATTTAGGTTTTAGAGGGCTTGGACAGTAGTATTCACGGTGATTCAGGGTAGCAGGATGTATAGGGGTTAGGATTGAGGCTTGCTGCTCATGGCCATCCAGGGATTCCTTGTGATCAAAGCACAAGTTCCCTCGTGACGCTGCAGTCCAGCAAACTTCCCTACTTTGGTTGAACTCAGGGGACTGGGATCCTCAAAACTACCCCTAACCCCACACCCTGAAGCCTACACCCTAAGCACGTCTAAAGTTCCTCTGATGCTGCGAACGTCAATGCCAAACAAATCCCATAGATCCGTAGGATCCTTAAGGGCCTATAATAATCTGAAAGGTAGAAGCCTAACTGATTTGAGGGTTCAGGGTTTAGAGTCTAAATGAGTAATGGAACCTCAAATGGACAGGAAGATGGAGAATGGCGTGACACCGGGGGTTATGTAGGATTTGGTAGGGATAATTACCTGTATTATGTTCCTAGGTTCCTTAAGTTTATTGTTTAATTATGGTACAGGCTACCTCAAGACCTCAAAGTGATATTGGTACCTATGAGTGCTTTTCTGGGGCCTCTTGGAACACTACATCTGCAGAATGCAAGTGTCTTCGTTTCAAAGTTCGTTTGCAGGTCCACCTGGACCACTTGGATCCTGCAATGCAGTTCCTTTTTGGTGTGATAGGGTTTTGGTGTCAGGATTCTTTGTAGAACCCCAAGAAGGTACTACATTGAAGGGTCTGGGATAGCTGCCTCAGACCTTCCATCGCGCGAGGGCGCGATTTTCGAGGCCTTCGCGTTTGAGAGGCGCAGAAAAAACTACGGGTCCAGTGCATGCGCTTCATAGCTTAAGGCTCAGGCCCCTTCAGGGCCCAAGATTTATGGGGCATATGGTCTACTGTACGGTTGGCACGGCACTGTGATTAGGGTTTTCAGCTTCGGTATGTGGGTCCATGGCTATCGTTAAAGCCCAAAGGGTCCAGGACAGTACAAATGCAACACATCAACAAAATAGTCCTGGTGTATCTTACCCCTGTGATACAGCCGATGGGAAATGAAGAGCCACACAATGAAGAGCATCCATCGTGCTTCAACAAATCCAGGGAACCATAGTTTGCACGAAGACTTGTCCTAAAGGCACGACGTTTGGCACCCTTTGAAGGGCCATGCATCAAGAACATCAGGTCCCACATCCAAAAACCTATGTCAGGAGCCCAGAAACTTCGACGAAACGTTTTGGTTCCACTCAGTACCCACTCAATGAGCAATCGGGACACTCGTAGCGAGTGCTCCTACACCCTCGTCGCGCACATTCTGGCTGCAATGGCCGGGCATACGTTGCATGACCTGTTGGCTCCATGTTTGAAGGAAGCAAATTTTAGGTTTCGCATGTATGGCTGAGGTCATGGTCAAGACACATCGCTACTTATTCCTGAAGGGAGCCATAGCAATGCACCCCTCCAATCGACTGCTCCAATCAGGCTCTTCGCATTGGCGATGCGCTCACTGGCCCCAATAGCGCAAGTACCTTCTTCGGTCTACATTCGGAGCATGTGCAAGTGTAGAACCGGCTTTATTCTTAAGGTTCCAAGAGCCGCCCCTCGCGTCTTTTTTGCTGGTTGCCATGGACTCGCCCATGTCTCACCGGGATGCGGTTGACTCGTGACTTGGAGAATCAAGCTATCCAGAATAGCAATTAAATAGCATTGTGAAGGGGAGTGCAGGATGACGAGCAAATTCGATTACCTGCAGCCTGCAGTTTCACAGCATCTTCATAGCTTGCCCTTGTTATGTGGTAGTTTCCGGAAATGAGGATCCCCTGTTATCCCTCCATATACGGTTGTCCTTATTCTAGGTCTCCCAACAAACTTTTGGAAGCCTCATTGTGCGATTTGTGTCGTTCCCTAAGCCGCTTGTAACTGGAGTGAAACCAGCGATGTTATGAGCCTTGGCCAACTTTGCTTGCAGCGTGCCCTGCTAAAACCCTTTATACGCACATCATCGGATACCTTCCCATTTTATCTTCCATGTTCTGCTCGATTTGTCGATGTGTAATGCTTGCAGGTACTAAGCGCAGTATAATCCGGATATATTAGCCACAGGCTTTCAGGCTCAGGGTATTGTTGAAGCTCGCGCATCTGGAACCTCCGGCAATGGTATATGTCTATTTCGAAATCCTTTCAAACATCTCAGCAACCAAACATATATAAGGACCATGTGCTGTTTTCATTCTCTGAAAATCCTCTTCATACACATGGTTGTTCAGCGATGTGGGTTCTTATCCTAGCTAGAGCCCATTCGGAGACCACTACAAACCTCCGTATCATCCCTTCTGTGGGTCCCCTAAGCAGCATTCTAGATAGGGACATTAAAAAACACATCCTTCTTTTGTTTATATGCTTTGAAAGATGAAAACATTCCTGCCGCCCTGAACCCCAAACCCGAAATCATCCATCCCTCGCCCCCGTAGTTACATTCCCCATCCAGACTGTGATGCCCCGACCTTAGATCCTAAAGCCTCTCCTAGAGGGTTCAAGGACACAAATATTGGGGATTTCAGTCCCAAATACTATCATGTGAATGGTTTTTGCTAACAAAAACCCAATATTGGGGTGCTTGGACGCTTCGGGTCCATTATCCAAGGTCCTAAACTCTAAACCCTAATCACAATTCGTCTCAATCCCAGAAGTCCTTGTCCGTAAGTTCAAATTGAGCGCTATACCCTAAGTGCTTGAATCCTAAACCTGAATCAATCTCAACACTGAGCCCTCAACTCAAAAAAAACGGAGCCCTAAACCTTGGTCCCTAAAGGCCAAACCCTAAATCCTAATCCGTTTCTACCTAAACCCGTGTTGCTTACCCTAAATCCTCGACCCTCAATCCTAGAGCTCAACCATGCAGTCTAGATCCCAGGCCTAGATGGCAAGTTCACACGATAGTGCCTATAGAATCCTTGTATGCAATCCTTGTACATATCCCTCGGGTCCATAAGGCCCTTATGTTTTGAAAACTTGGAGAACCGCCCCCACCCTCCCCCCCCCAAGTCCCGAAAACTTTTAGGCCAAGGCAGCCCCTGGAGCTCTCTGATGAGGCTACCTTACTGAGGGTCCAGGGTAAGTATAGCCTAAGGGGTGTTGGGTGTGGGGTTAGCGTTTAGGATTTTGGGTTTAGGGTGTATGGTGCAGGGATAGGATGTAGGGCCGGGTTCGTGTGGTGTTGACAATCCCATAACAATGGTACTCACGTGGCAAGTAGAACCACGCAAAGGGATTTGGGGCCTGAAGTTGGGTTCTAAGTACAGGTGCTAGGTCCTTTCTGCAACCTTGCAGCGGCTGTTGTTCATTCCACAGAAGACAGGAACAAGGCGCAACTGGAAGCAGCCAAGCTCGGCAGACGGACGCAAGACGAAGCAGCCCACATGAAGAGCATGGCAGCATCCCACAATCCCTGATGTGTAAATACCAAAGCCCAAGCTCTTGGATTACAATTGCCCTGAACCTCCAAGTAGGGATTTACACAACTCCCTGCGGGATTTTAGAAGGGTTTAGGGTTTAGGTTCCAAGGCTTAATGGTTTTGGGTTGTGGGTTTAGAGATATTCCCCCACACCCATCTTTACAGACCTTCACTGTCATCCTTGCACTCTACATTTGTTGTGGTTGGGCTACTTCACATTTTTCATACAAAGCTTATGCTGTTAGCAGGACTGTTAAGGACAGCCTAGCGATGGCTTACCTTCCCCTAAGCCCCACACTTTGAACCCTAAAGTAAGTTCCTTCTGGGTACTAAGTGTCAATGACATAACCCTGAACCCTCACTGCTCCAGTACTTCCATTGTGTCTTCCATTCCTTATTGGGTCCCTCTGGCTCTCCAAGTAGGAGCTCCAACGCATGGCGATGGGTACCGCGAGCGGCGCAGAGGAAACCTGTTGATTGGGTATAGGTTTTGCGGGCGGCTTAGGGTTTGGAGTTTACGGTTCGGGGTTAAGAGCGATGCTTGGAGATCTAAGCGCAGGAATGATACCTACACTGGGCCTCAAGCTTGGGTGTAAGGGTTAAGGGGTTTTGGGATTTAGGGTTGAGGGCTTAAGGGTTCAGGTTTGCAGATAGATTATTCACAGCTTTTGGGGTTTAGGGGTTCGGATCTTTGGGCTTTGTGGCTGTTTAGGGGCAAACATGCTGTCTTTACAGTATATGGTTTCTGTGAGGCGCTAGGCTCCTCATGTCTAAAGAATATTCAAGTCGCGATACCTCCCAGTCTCCCCATAGAAGCCTCATATCAGCCCTATGTTTGGGAACCCTTGCTCCTTCTTGAAACCCTAAACCGTAAACCCTATCTTTGCACATCCCCTATAACTTGTTGCATCCCTTTCTCTGTCTTACTTGGGTATGGCTGATATTAAGGATTTTGGGTTTTCAGAAGATGCCCTCTCTGGTTTCAGTAGTGCCTCATTTATAAGCCATAGCACTTCACCATTTCATGGGTGTCACGAGCTATTTCTTCTGCGAATATAGCCTGCAGCCTATAGCTTTCCAAAAGTGAGGTATCGGAATACAGTGCGAGTATCCCATCATGTAAACTCGATGCACTTAAGGGGACAGGCGGGACCATCAGCTCTTAACCTCATACTCGGCAGTCTGATGCATGGGTTGCCGTTGTGCAGCTGCCTAGCCCCCAGCGCCACAGATCCGTAGATTATATATATATACATATATACACATAACGTACCTCTCTCTATACATGCATATACATATATACATATATACGTATATATATATATACACATCTCTCTCTCTCTCTCTCTCTCTCTCTCAAAGACGTGCTAACAAAGCAAAAATGTGAAGGGAATTGCGGTTGTGCTTGGAGTGCAGGAAGCAGCTTTCCCACTGCCACGAACGCCACCAGGCAACCTAACGCGAGTGGTCACATTTCTACTGCAATGAGTTCAAGGGTAGTGTTGCTAAAGGGTTACAGGTTGATGTCGGGAGTGTGTAAGGGTATATGCACAGTATAGGAGGATGTAGGGGTTATAGGGGTTTTCGAACTCTTACAGTAGAGCTTCAAAGTTTAGCATACAGGGTTGTCGTGTTGAGAGATAAGGGATAGTCTTTACACCATGACCCCGTGTTGGCAGTTGTTTAGGATATCTTTCTAGGGTTTGCATCGGAGCAGTAGGGGGATGCACCGGCATCCGCACTCGAAATTCCTCAAACAAATCTGTATGTACCTTCTTGGGGTGTCCTTGTCTAGAACCAAAACCCGACAGGTCTGGGGGGGGGACTTTAATCCTTAAATCTCAAGCCCTTGGTCCTAACCCCTAAGCCCAAAAAGCCTTCAACTCAAACGCCATAAAGCATCCAAACAACTCCAGGTTCCATGTCTCGTTTCATTTTCTCGTCCATTTGATTCTGCATTGCTGGGGTCATGTCCCCGAACCCTGACCTAATCCCCAAACCCTAATCTTCAAATAGCAGTTTCCATTTTTCTTTTCCTTAAGCCAAAAGCCTTACACCTTAAGCCCTCAAGCCCTAAACCCTATATAACGCCTACATAACCGCTATATATCCTTATGCAACTTCTATATATTATATCCCTATGCAACCCTATAAATCCCTATACACGCCAGGCGGCAATCCACCAAAACTCGACAAGGCCTCTGCGGCGAAATGGGAATTTGGGTCCCCTTAAAGGGGAGATAGGGGTTAAATGGGATTTAGGGGTTTTATGGGGGTGTCCCAAAATTCGGGCAACCATTTCTAGGGGTCCCTAGAAGAAGGATTAAAGTATTTTGGCGTTTATACTGGGGTCCGCCGATTTTGGAAAACTACCATACAGGGGCCATACAGGGGTTACTTCGCGTTTAGGATTTCGGGTTTGAAGTATTATCCCGCCAATGCAGAAGTAGATGGAAAAGACAACGCAACATGAAGTGGAAACTATGATTATATGCGGGTGGAGGGTTTTCGATTTAAAAGGGGTGGGGGCCTCAGGAAATGGGTGGAGTTTATGATCTAGGCTTAAGGCGTGTAAGGTTCAGGGTTCACTCGAGTGGGCTTTGGAGAAAGTCGATCCCTAAACCCTCTAATTAGATATACCTATGTATATATATGTATACATCCCGAGCTCTACTTCCGAAACCACATCTGGTTTGCTTGCGGCAGCTTGCGTGATCTTTCCTGCAGCGCTTCTACGTGTACATGAGCAGGCTTCCACATTCTTACATGCTTATCCGTTGTGGCTCCTATTCGCGGATTTTCAATTCTACTTGCAATTTTTGGAGCAAAAGCTTTGTGGCCATATAGTCGTAGCCCTAACCATTTGCACACTAACCTGCGCCTGGGACTGCCAACCCTCATGAGAAACATGAAGTGAAACATCTGGCAGCGATCCGCTTTTTGAGCCAGATGATGAGACTCCCAAGCTGACAAGCTGAAATAGGGCAAGCCTTGAACTTATACCTTGATCCACTTTGCTGTTCCCAAAGACCTGCATTCTGGGGGTTAACGGTTTTAGGAATTCTGGACTCAAAATTTGCCTCGGACAAAGTGGATTGGGGCCTGCAATCCTAGTCCAAATCCTGACCTCGCCTGTCCCAGGGGGCCTCTCTCTTGCATGTCTAACTCCTAGGCTCTAAAGCGTGTTAGCTCCAAGCTGGGTTTTGTTTGAGAACAAAAGCGAAAGTTGAGTCTGCCATTTGAAAAGATTCTTGAGGTCGAGGCCTTGATACCTCACCTATCCAAGGGCTTTTACGTAGCTCCTTTTCGGTTTTGCGATTAAAACATGCTACATGAATATAATACCCAAACAAGGAACTACACAGATGGGTCTGAGTAAACCCTCAGCCCGTAGAGTAACTATAACGCTGGCACAGATTCCTGAGCTTTGGGCACCTCCCTTCCTTCGCGGCTATCGCTGGTCACAGGCATGTTCTGCAGCGTTAGGGGCTTTAGAATTTGCGGTTTGATTGTAAAGATTTTGGGGTTTTGTGGTTTGGGGGGTGTCGGGGTTCAGTGGTATTGGGTGCAGTTTTTATTGCGTAGGCTTTGGGGATCTGCCTTCGGTCTTCGGGTTTCAGACCAGGGCTCCGGGGTTTGGAGCGTTTAGGATTATGAAGTAAAGGCTCGAGAACTCCATGCTCTGAGTGTTGCCAGAGCTGGATTGAGGTTCTTCTTGGAGCTTAGGGTTGCAAGTCTGGATTGAGGTTACCATCACGCAACATGGAACCGCACGTAGGACCCTTCAAGCACTGGACCGGGTTATTGGCGGTGATTAGACCCTTATATTGGTTGGGGCCTTGGTAGTTTGGTGAAGGGCATGGGGCAAAATTCGAAAAATTCTGGAACTCTTGAGGCGTTCTTGCAAGTCCTCATAGTAAGGATGCTTGATCTCTGAGGTCCTTCAGTGTTCTGCCTACCCTGGGGGTCACATGTAGTTTCCTTTCGATGTATTTTTATGCATATCCTTACTCATATATACAAAAACTACATCTTAGAGGCTTCGAGGACGTATAGGTTGTTTGAGCAGATATCAGCAGGTTTTGGTCGTCCGCTTAAGGAATCTATGTAGGAACATGGGAAAACGCCCATTAAAACATCTTCTGAATAACGCCCTAAATCCTAAGCCAGAAATCCTAAACCCTATTACCCCAATGTACTATAGTAGTTTCCACGTTCTTTTCCATTATCCCAATATATTCCTAATATATCCCCTAGATATAACCCCTATATACCTAATCTCAGGCCTAATTAAGATCCTACACCCTAAGCCCTGCACCGAAACCCCAAACCCTAGGCCAAATACTTAAGCCCTGAAGCCTAAGCCTTGACGCTTAGCCTTAATCCCAAGCCCCTGAATCAGAAACTGTAAACTTTGCACCCCAGCAGTAAAACCCTAAACTCTAAACCTAAAGGGACTAATAGGGTGTGTATATATATAGCCTCAATATAGTAGTTTCCAGTTTTTTTCCATTCTCCCCATAGAGCCCCAATATAGTCCCTATAATCCCTATATCATCCCTAAACCCTAAGAGCTATAGGTACCAAACCCTCGAGCCTTAATAGAACCCAACTTTACTTTGTCCGCAGGTTGACAGGGAGTTGAACCTCGGCTTGTAGACGTTGAGGGTTTAGGGTTCGGGGGTATACTGTTGAAGTTTTAAACAATTGGGGAACATATTTTCCCCAATTGTTTAGTACTTGAAGTTTTGGGGTTCAGGATTGCGGATTCAGGTTTCAGGAAGTAATGGCAGCCGCAATTGTCTTCTCCTGTCTTTTGTCAATCTCGACCGAGCTGCAGGTACTTCTCGGGCCGTTGCTACACATAGCCAGAGCGCATTGCCCCGCTTCAGTTGCCTCTTTCGGAAGCGTTGGGACATGAACTAGCCCGAACCTTCCAACATTCCTTGCTCCAGGAATATCTTAAAATCAGATGAAGAACCTTGATCTAACTTGCAGTATACTGCCCAGTTAAGGGGATTCGCCCAAAACTGGAAGATTCAGGAACTCTCCCCTTCGCCTCCCGGTATCCCACCCTTCTCCCAATACACCACGCTATCCCATTTTGTGGGTTGAGGGGTCCTTAACATCAGGACCATCGTATTTTTTTGGGGGAGATATAATAGGACCCCACCAGCCGTTCAGCTACCTACCGTAAGTTCTGCCGTTTCAAACTCAACCAGAAGGAGAAAACCTCTCACATACAGTGGGGTGTTGGTCTACATTCACATATAGATACCTCTGGAAACCCCGTACCAGGGTTGAGAATCTGTAGAGGTTGCGGTTCAGGAACGTAAGATCCCTCGTTTTCCCAATTCTTTACGCACTCTGGCCCCCATACTATGCCTAGCCCTTGTGGGTCTTCAGGTGCTTCGGACTCCTTCCAAACTGCATACACTGCATCATCTTCCTCCGCTCATCGCTAACTCTGGGCGCTATATTCTCCTAAGGCTTAAGCTGAAACTCGTAATTCCCCCCCGAAGAAGTATTTCATTCCCTCCCCAGGAGCGACATCCCCCTGATTCAGCCCCTCTGCGAACGTCTGCAAGTTGCGCCTGTCGCCGCCCTAACTTTTTGCCAAGGGTTGTTGATGCAGGGCTTCAGGTGCAGGGTGAAGGTGGCATGAGGTCAGGGCTTGGGGTTTGAGGCCTTGAGCCCTAAGAGATGACGAATTGCTGTTGGCAGCATTGCAGTCTTGGTACTTAAGATATAGAGCTCGACTCAAAAAGGTTTGAAGCAAGATACATCTTGTACGGGCATATGGGAGCTATGTCAGGTTCCCGAAGTGCAACGGAACCTGGGGTGTCTGGGCATGCGATGTTTGGAACTCTGACTCGGACTCATGGCGCAACCTGCCGTCATCAGATTTGTCGAGATTTGGAGTTGAGGGTAATGGGTTTTAGGGTTGCATCCGTGTCCGGCATTATTCGACAAGCTCCACGCCACCTGGGCAGCATTGTGTCTAAGTGACGTTTAAGCTGCGCTTGCTGCATGTGAACATTGTTTTCCCATCTATGAGGCGTAGTGGAATGCTTGCCGAGGAACCAAACGAAATATCATCAGGGTATATGTAAAGGGTATCCAGGGAAAGACCAGCACCTTCTCCAATGAAGGTATTCGCCCCATAGGTTCCAGAGCAAAGGCCAAAACCCTACAACGTCCAAGTGGATCCGGCAAACCATATACCAATCTTGCTGACGGGCCTAAGTGGGCTCTTGCCGAGGTTTTGTACATAAATCTAACGTGGCATAGATGTCATGCGGCTTTGTAAAGCTTACACGTTGAACCGAAACACTCCCCCAAAATGAGCTGCCGGGAGCCTAATCCCCACACCCTACACCCGAGCAGGCTGAACCCTAATAGCCTCTACCCCAACCCCCGCACCAGCAATCCCTAACAATTGCTCCCTTGTGCTGAGTAAGAAGTGGTGGAATGTAGGCATGGGAAAAAGGATTTCCGCAGGGTCCCTCATTCCTTAGTGCGCACCAGCTAAATGCCTATAGTCTATTCCCCCAGGTTCTTTCCACTTTGGCTGAATGTAGCCCCTTACTCTGGGCAACACGACATCCCAGGTAAACCGCGAAACATGAACCCTACATCCTGAATCCAAAAAAAAAGGTCGTTATCGGGGTCGGCTTCTTACTCTTGGCGGCTACGTTCGTTCTCTACGGCATTGGCGGTCAACTTGTGTCCCTCGGGTGCTGACAGTTGGGTTATGCATTTTGGCGATCCAGAGTTTAGGTTGAGTTTGAATGAGTATATAGCTGGGTTGGCGGATCCCTCCCTATTTGTGGGGTTTCTTTGTTGGCTTCATGCGAGAGTTTTACAAACTTACTTCACCGCGAACGCTGAAAGCTTTACTAATCCATAAGGGTCCAAGTACCTAAACAACGCAGCGCATAATTTGGGCCCACAACGAGTTCCTATGCAGACTTTTTGGCCGCAAGTCACATATCAATTGGATATTTGGACGCTTGGGAAAGCACTGACATTCCAAAACGGTAAGCGCTGGCATTGCAAAACTCCTGCCCTCTCTTCGGCTGGGCACTTCCTAAACGCAAGAAATCCCGAGACTATTACCACTTAATTAGGAATTCTTTTCATTTTAGTACTACTCGTATGAGTCCAAGGAGCTATCACATGATTTCATGCATAGGTCTGAAGGGAGTACACTAGACTCGTGTCCTTCATTCGTTTCATGGCCAGTTGGCGGTTGGGTTGTAACGGTTTGTCTGCTCTGAGCCTCTTGCACACCCATCATGAGATCCCAAGCCTTTAGCCCCCAGCCCCCAGAACCCAAACCTTGCCCCAGAATGCTCATGATGGTCCTAGGCCCTAGGCGCCTTAGGGTAGGAGCCTTAGGGTAGGATTTGGGCAATGCAGCGTTTGGGATTGAATTCCGGAAGGAGCAAGTGGGAAGCTAAATGGATAGCTGGAACTCACGGCCCTGAAACGCTAACGTAGGATTCCCGGGGGCTCCATAGACTTTGGAGCCCAAAGTATATGTTGCTCAAAGACCTAAATGCCGTGGCCATCCTGCTGGTATTGACCTTGACCTTTTGAGTACAGAGCTAGAATCCGAACGTTTGGAAGCCAGATGCTCTCCTCTACTTGTTTTCCTACCCACCCGCCCTAGGCTACCATCTCAGGTTCAAGTAATCCCAACTATGAGGGAAGCAAGCGGGGTGCTATGGGCACGTGGTAAGGGAGCCCATGATACGTATGCTGAAATATGGTATCCTGCTTGCAGGTCACCCCCAAGATAGCTATTTTCACTAGTTCGATGCTTATGCATATTATTTTTTACTACTGTGACTATTGTTTCTGCTTGAAATGTTATTGAGTTTTGGTTGCCCAATTCCCAGAATGAGGACACTCTGAGTGCCAGCTGTGTGGATCATGGGGGCCAAGCTTGAATTGAGCCCAGTATCCTAAATCTAAAGCTAGTTAACCCCTGACTGCTAAGCCCCAGGAATCCTGAACTCCTAGATCCTAAAAGCCAAACCGTCCATAACATCCCAGGTGCACCCTTTTTGGCGTGGCGTTTCCCGCGTTCGAATCATTCAAGGCGTCGGGCTTGAGGGAACTTGAGGGTTTCAGTGGGGTTGTAAGGATTCAGGGCTTAGGGTCACGTAGGGCTCTGGGTTTAAAAGATGTACATTTTAGGGTTCAGAGTGTTTATCACCTCAGCAAGGGACTTGTAATTGACTGTTGAGGGTCTGCGGGCACCAACACTTTTAGGTCAGAAACTAAAACGTCCTAAAAGTAGAAACCTAAAACTACTACAGTTCTGAAAGCTACCGGATCCTGGTTCTTAGTGTTCTGTATTACTGGCCCTCAAAAGGTGGGCTCTGGTTCACACCCCACCTTGGACCCTGGAATTAAGTGCAACGATCCAGAAAAGCTCCATAACACATTTTCTAGGACTTGAGTCGTGCTTAAGCCTATACAGAAATATGTTTCGGGTTTTGGGGTATTCGCTTTTTCTAGCCTACGATCCTTGCCGAGTGACTACCGCGGCCCTGTCAAGGGGTTGTATAGGAGACATACAGGGTTTATGTATTGGAAAATAAACATGAAACTATTATATCATTTGGGTGTAGGGTATGGGGGTTATAGGGGGGATAATGAAGAATCAAATGCCAGAGACATTGCAAAAATAGTCGGCAAGTGTTGATTCCGTAGCTGTTTATAGAGTTGTAACGTAGAGGAGCCTGAATAGTTACCCAGAAAGTGTTTCAAGATTCCTTTTAGAAGCAGTGCTTTCAACGCATGATTTTGTTCTTTGTATTAGTAGTTTGTGTTGGGATGTTACAGTCCCCAATACAGAGTAAGACTATTTTTCCTTGCTTGAAGCATAGTATCTCACCACCCATTTTTCCAAAAAAAAACAGCTAACACGTGCATGCCTTTCTTTTTGATTCAATCTTGGGCAGCACACCAGTCGAGACTACATATGGATTTCGGGTCGATCCTACAACCTATGCCCTCAACCTCGATCCCAGACCGTAAGCCCTAAGTCCTTACACCCCAGCCCTTCAACCCGCAAAACCTTTACCCTAACCCCCAGCCCTAGAACTCCAAAGCCCGAAGACAAGCCTTGAACAAGTGCCAGGCCTTCGCAACATGCCAAACAAGGGCAACATTTATATCCCTTCCTTTTTGTAGTGCACACCCGACACATGAAATTCAAGGAAAACCTAGACCCTGCAATCGCTCCCAGAATCTATGGCGCAGAGCCTTTTTTTCACAGTTAGGTAGCTTCCATGTAAGCTCCTAGTCTCCCCACCTCAGCCTGATAGGACATATGTAGGAAACCTAAAGCCTAGACCGACATGGAGATTCATGGGGTTTTGGAAGCTTTTGACTGAGTCTACAAGCACGTAGATCGGTCGGCTGTTGGGCCATTTCCATGTTTACTTTTGGGGTTCAGAGCTCAGGGCTTGAAAGCTCTGATGGAAACTCATTCCGTAAACGCCAAACCCAAAGCGCATGGAGTCTGATGAGGCTTTCTCTAGATATGGATGTCTTTATTGAGTATTCTCCACAATGAATAAGTTCCTGTGCGTGGAGGCTTCATACCTTCTAGGATAGATCCGCACCCTCAAGCACAAACCCCTGAGCAAACCTGGACCAACAAAATAAACCAAGAGAACTGCGCTGCGAAACCGTATTACATACTACTAGGGTTTAGGGTTTAGGGTTCATACTGCCTTTGCTTCCGAAAAGGCCGTCGAGGAGTTTGCGAACCTGAAAGACGGTGCGCCATGGCTGAAATAAGTACTGACGCCTGAAGCTCATTTATTTCCTGAAGAGGATGATTTATACGGGGACCCCGATTTTGGAAACCTTCATATTGGATGCAGGGGCTAATGTTTAGAATTCAGGTTTGGGGCTTAGGGTTTACCCCGGGAAGCCAGGCCTTTTTCAGGTGCTTTATCATGCTTCGTTGGTAGGGGATTG
This sequence comes from Symbiodinium pilosum, assembly GCA_905231905.1. Taxonomy (NCBI): domain Eukaryota; class Dinophyceae; order Suessiales; family Symbiodiniaceae; genus Symbiodinium; species Symbiodinium pilosum. The sequence continues at coordinate 198,509 of CAJNIZ010014447.1, forward strand.
TAGTAGACCACCCGATGCCTAGGTACCCGAATAGCGCAAAGCAGGCACTATTCATACACTTCCTGGCGCAAAGTAGGTCCTACTTTTTGATTTAGAGCTTCAGGGGTACTGAGTATGCCCCCCAAGAACACCTTCACACTTCAATCCGACCCTAGGGGAGTCTAGAACGTCGAGACCTCATTTATGATTCAGAAGCTTAAGCCTTATACACCCTTCACAAAACCCCTCACGATCCCTATATACCTCCCATGCACCGCCTCTGTTAACTTCCTCCCTTGGTAACTCCCGTCCTGGAATTGTCCATTTGTCAAGAGCAATCAGCCAAGAGCACCGGACACTCTAAACCCAACTGCTCGAAAGGATCATCTTGCTTGCAGAGCTTTAAGGTGTGCGGTCTGTTTTGCTGACTAGCGAGTATGTGAACTTATTTTCTTGGAGTGACAATACTCCTACTAAAGCTGAAAGGTTAACTTTTCCCGGCCCGGAAACTCGGCAGCCAGGTCTTGTCCTTTACAGATCCGTTATCTACCTGAGCCTAGACTTCCCCAGATGTAGTCCCAGGACGACAATGCCAACGTTTATCGAAAGGCCTCCGGACGCTTGACTGACATGTGCTGCAGTTGCAGGCAAATCAAGTAGCACACCCTAAAACGATAACCCTAAACCGTGTTGAGCTCGCCCGGAGTGCGCGTTTTGTTGGTTGGGGTGGATTGCACTTTGCAGAATGTGGCCGCTGATTCTTGGGCAGATTGCTTAGGTTCTGGACATGAGGGTGCAACGGTTTCAGTTCTGGAGATTATATCGGAGGAGATCGATTTAAGAAAGTACTGTCGGGGAAGAGTCCCTACAGGCCATTCGGGTATCGGTTGGTTCAGACATTGTCCATCCTCGGGCCGCCCAAGAGACGCAAGAGGCATTGTGGCAGAGTCCTATAGATCCCTCTCTGTATTATTTCTAGGAGACAGGCAGGAAGGATACTTTTGGAGTTGGATTTAGGGCCTATTGGGTCTGGGAGTTGCATTTTGTCAGGCTTCATATTCAGAACATCTTGCGGTTTGCATTGTTTCCTCTTCTGACCCTCTGCTTCTCAAACTGAACACTTCAGATGCAAGCCCAAGGGCTTCAGGCTGAGGCCCTAGGGTTCAAGAATCTCACCCGACCTTACCCCAAAAAGGTGGCTTACATGCAACCAAGAAAGTGCGGAATCCTTCTTACCTGTCTGGGGAGGGAGAAACAAAATACGACTCAGGTATGCAGTTCTGGTTGACCTACTGGATCGTGGTGGGCGCAATCACATCCTTCGAATGCCTTCTCTACTACGTGGTGGTGTGGATTCCATTCTACTATCCCCTGAAGCTAGGCACGCTGATCTATCTGCCGCTCGCCTTTAGGGTCTTTACAAGGATCATTTCTACAGATTGATATACGGATGTATAGGCTTTATATTTCACATCCCTCCCAAAAAAAAACATGGAACGCACGAGAAGTGCCCTATGTAGACAACTCCTCTTTTGAATAGGTCTTGATAAGAATGCAAACCGGGAAGTGCAAAAGCCGCAAGTCCTGGTCCTCAGGTGATGTCGTAGGCTTTGTTTGCCTTAAGGCTTTGGATTCAAGAGCGTTTAGGGGTTGGGGCTCAGGATTGAGGAGCTTCAGGCTTCAAGCCAGGTTGGAGTCTTATCCTCACACTCTAGGGGCGCAGACAACTCTCGACTGACAATGCCGTGCCTTGGCGACTTCAAGGCTTGCCTACAAGGTCCGGTTTTTATTGCGTGCTGCATGGCCACTGCCATTACTCAAGCGGTTGATATGGGCATTCATCTTGAACTGAGCCCAATGCAAGAACCATTACGGGATATGGGAGCCTATTTGGGGGCCCTCAAAGTCTGCCCGGCCCAGAACCCCCACCCAGAGGCTCCTAGGTGGTTCCTTTTGGGGCATAGCAAGCCCAAACCGGAACTACATTGGATCTACTGGTAAGCCTCTTAACCCTAAATTCTTAGCCCCTAAACCCTAAACCCAAAAAGAAACCTAGAGCAAGCCCACACTGAACCTGGAAGTTCAGGTATCTTCCGCAGACGCGTGGTGCTAACCACGTGTACAACTGGCTCCTTGGTGTCAATAGGCCCAATGTTACAAAACTTTACAAGTCTTGGGTATCAAGATTCGGTGGGCTTGGACTGCTTCTGCCTCCTTTGGTGAAATCCAGAGGTTTCTATGTAGTTCCTGTTGGGGTCTGATATCATTCCCGAAAAGGGAATACGTAGAAGCCGTAGGGTAAACCCTATTTTGGGTTCAAGGCTCAAGCGATCTTTGAACAGCTTCTGCGCTAAGCGCAAAACGGCAGAGGTCACGACCTAGCCCTTTGGAAATTTTTTGGGGGGGCGCAAAAGCAGGGCTTCTATTGAAGAAGCAGAGCTTTTTCAGTAACCTAGGTCCGGTGGCCCCACGAAGGTTTTCTTGTTAATCAAGTCCCGAACTACCTGCCGTCAAACCTAAGCACAGCTTGCTGCAGGTTCGTGTCACCGTTCTTGAAGCGAAATCGCGACACCATTGATAAGACAATTCAGGACTGGGCGTTGGGGGGAGTCAGCGTTTATCTGGACCCTGGATGTCCTCTCTTGTTGGGAACATGCTCAATAAATCGCCTGTAAAATACAAGACAAAACCCAGAAAAGGAAGGACATACGGGGTCCAGGTCGAGCTTAGGTTTTTGGAGTCAGGTGGTCGGGTCTGAAGGTGAGCCTGCAGGTTACGAGCTTCAAGTACTTCTGCTTAAGTGGGAATGATGGAACGGTAAAGAAAGTGGAAATTGGTACAGTCGTCGGGATTTGGGATTACTCTGAGACCAAGGGTCCTTTTCTTCGCCCCTTGCGAACCACAGGCGTCTTAGGCTTTGCAAGAACACATTGAGCTACTTTGCCTACCATGCAGAGAAGGTTGGAATCTCAGACGCATTCTAATTATGGATTTTCAGTTTTACCTTGAAGGAGTCATAAAGGGAGAACACGAAATCAGAGGATATATGAGGACGTTTAGGGCTTGGGGTTTGGATATATCTGCCTGCGGATTGGCAGTATGTCGCTATGTAAAGCTTTGCCGGCTTTGGCCAGGCAGAAGCCCTGACCACAGGAGTCTGGCAAGAAGCTACGGAAGAGTGTCAGCAACGTGGCGAACAACGTGCCCTTGGCTTTGCTTTGAATCATTTGAAGGATTTCTAGATGGGACTTTACTGCAACTTTAGCACTGTATAACTTTTCGGGTTTCGCTAGTTCGTATTAAGCAAGCCAATAGTTGAACTTCTAGTGGGGGATGAAAGAGCAATCGAGGTTTAGGGCGCAAGGACTTCCAGGTGTAAGTTGGAAGTTTTTACGAGTTTAGGGTTCAGGGCTCAGGGTTTAGGGTACTCTTCCCGGACCCTCACGAGCTGAAAACATTTGGGATTCTTAGGCTGCGTCCAAGCGCTGATTGGGCTTCAGGGCACAGCCGTCAGGCTGATGATGCTCAAGAGGCTTCCCTGCTAATCCCCTTCGCCCCCTTCCTTGAGTCCCTGCTCTTTCAAAGACTATACCAACAGGAGGGCCCGTTTTAGTCCTACCTTATTGCCGGAGTATATGCAATATACCTACTTGAAGCGTTCCCGTCCACCCTGCGAGTACCCCACCTAGCCCTACTCCTGCTTTAACAAAAAGCACTGCAAAAGCCCTTCTGGGACCCCACGTTCGCACACGTGTTAGCATGGACTTAGGCTTTTTTACGCCCTAAATTCACCTGGGGTGGAGGTCTGTCTGGCCTGAGGCGGTCGATGCTGGCATTGGCGTGGGCAAGCAGGGCGTAGCAGGGGCCTCGGAGATATCAAGGGTTTAGGGTTTTTGAGGGTGTAGGGTTTCGGGTTGGGGGGGTCTCGGGTTTAGGGTTTTGAGTGTCTTTGAAGGCATCCCGATGTCCTTTAGGAGGATATATAGTGTATACCGGGCAGTCATGGCTTTTGCGATAATAGCTGCTAGCTGCAATCGCCATCAGTCATGTTGCTCCTGGTACTGTGCTCAGTGTTGTGGCTGCTTACAAGAACTGCGTTCGTCATCATTGTGATGCCTGCATATCTTTGACTTTCCCGTAACAAAGACGTGGGGCTAAAAACGCTGCATCTTTAGTCTCTGAACCCCAAATCCCGAAAGCCCAACTCCCCAAATCCTCAATCCTTAAACCCTAAAGCTAAAATCTTGACACCCTAAACGCGCAGATCACTAAATCAGAACATGGCTTTGGGTTGTATGTGGCATGTCTTGGCTTCGGCCCCAAACCCTCGCCCTAAACCCCAAGCCTCAGGGTTTCAAGTACCTGGCATGCCTCACGGTTCAGGGTTCAGGTTTTCTTTGGGGGGGTCATTTGGGTTTGGAAGGTAGAAAGTGGAAGAAGTTCTGACCCGAAGTCATTGTACTTTTAGTCTGTCTTGCGGGTTTAGGGTGTGGGTACCTGAGCGCTGAGCCTCAGGCAATCAAAGAGTGCGATGACCGCACACACTGCGCTGCGTTATTTCAATTAAACCTGAGCCCTTAACCAAAATGAACTTGTGCCAGGTTTTGCCTAAACCCTAAGCCTAAACCCTATGGTAGAAGCATGTTTGGGATTCTATAGCCCCCAATATACAGTCGGAGTTTATCCTGTTTTCGGTTGTTCTTACAATTGTAAGAAATACATGACCTTAGTTGACCCAGCCAGCCAAAACGTTGCTCATTGTTCTGAGCCCTGAAGCTTTTGGACCTTCATCGTGAGATCCCAAACCTTATAGCCCCCTAAAGCACAAACCAACCCCACAAAGCTCAGGACGGTCCTAGTAGCATGCAACGCCCGAAAACAACCCAATGTCCTTTCCATGTTTCATGGCCTTTTCCATTTGATTCTCTATTGTTGGCGTGATATCCCGAAAACCTGCACCCCAAATCGTAAACCCTAAGTCCTGAACCCTAAATCCTGAAATCTAAATCCAAAGTCAGCCTTCATAAAGGCTTCTGCATCAGACAGAGACCTGGCTTCCTGCCAGGTACGCCTCAGACGTGGCCTTACGATGGTGGGCCCTGGCATCGAGACAGTAAGGCGACCTGGGTTCAGTGCCTGGAGAGGTGCTTAGTATACTAAGTCTAAGAAAGGGTTATATGAGGGGGTTGCATGGGGGTGGATAGGAAAGTCCAGGGTCTAGGATTCCAGGTTTGGGTCTATAAGACTATGAGCTTTAGGTGGAAAACCAATAGCGCATTGCTCCGAATGAGCTACCACTTTGGGTTCAGGATGCGTTTTTCGTGCAGCTAATCCTTCCTGCATCGTAAGTATCTTAGCTCCTCCGCGTAGCCTGATGATCCATGTCTATAAATAATACCTACAGGGTCTGGCTTGAAATAGACATGGGATCTTCCAACAACTAGGGTTTGGGGCTTTAGGGTTCCGGCTTTAGGATGAATAGGCATTTGGGGTTTACATGGCCGATGGTTCAGGCTCAAGGGGGTTCTTTGAAATTGCCGATTTAAAGCATCCGGGATTGTCCACATTTGCCCCAACATAGACATATGCAATTCAGACACTCATCTTTTCTTTTCTGTGATAGTCCATGGTTTGTGACTGCAGGCGCGCCTAGGATTGTGAGACACAGGCTGTTTAGCCTGCTTTGCTGTGTTTACCTCTGCGGGGATTGTTATAATTCTGGTCGCAATAATCGGGGCACTGAATCAAAAGACACATGCAAATAAGATCACAGACAAGCATGTCAGGGACTGTTGAATTTAGAGTCCATTCTTGGAAGTACGGGAGGTGTGGGGCTGAGGAGTTTAGGGCTTAATTAGGGCTTTACTATGAAGAGTGTCGCGTTAGCAGCTGTGTTTTGTTTTGTGGATGGGTATCCAAGGTTTTGACAACTCCCCACATGCTATTTAGGTATTTTGCAGCCCCGATTTATTCATTGATATTCTACAGGCGGGTCTTCCATAGGTCTGTACTACGCCTAATTATAAAGTACCAGATCTTTGTAACATCGCTTTGGAGAGCTTCATGGAGACTACTCACCTGAGAACTACCCACCTGTAGGTTGGGTGAGCTTTGGGGTATCTTTGTGCGTCTACATACGTTTCTCAGGTTGTACTCATCCGGTGTTTTTTTGAGCCTATTCTTTTGCGGCTACAACTTCAAGCAGTAAGTGCTATACTCGAGAGCCTAAACCTGAGCCCTCAAGCCGAACCTTCAACTTTCCCCATATATCCGAAAGCCTAAGCCCCAATCGTATACATCCTCAAAACTCATCTTTGAAGAATTCCCCATGCCTGAGATTCATCTTGAGAACCCCCGCCCTTCAAAACCCTGACTTAATTACGCAAGGAACTTGAAATCAGATGAGCATTCTTAATGTAACTTGGTGTAAGTGCTTTGCTTTGGACGTTTTTGCTAGCCCCATGGCGCTATGAAAAGGCATTTCGTGGGAGCCGAGATCGCCCGGCGGACGCAGCGCGAGGCCAGGCAGAACCTTTATTTTGGAAGCATCGAAGCACCCAAAGAGTGATATGGCAGCCCCTGAATAGTGGGCTTATGACTGGTTTTCGGTACAGTTACGACTTGTTTAAATGAGTATATGCGGGTTATTCGTATGCGTATTTGGGAGGTGGAGGTATACACTTCGGCCTCGCAGTACCTACATGCTTTCGGCCCCAGAGAAGGATGTGCCACGTAATAGACACTTGGATCCTTTGGGCTTAGAACCTCGGCAGCTTCTAGCGACCTAGCCCGGCCTCGCCATATAATTAGTCCCTAGAGAATCCCTCTAGAGAACCTTCCTAATTTTCCCCCTACTCTCTACTAACTCTCAGTAAGCTTTCAGCAAAGCATGAGAAACCGCCCATGGTCATCTGAGCCGGTCAGGACACTTCACCAGTCGAGGAGCTGTGTTCAGGGTTGAGGGTTGAGGGTCTAGGTGTTCAGCGTTGAGGTTTATAAGGGTAAAGCTTGTTGTTCTAGGGTTTCCCTGGGCTCTTCACTTTCATTCCTGTTTGGAATTGGTAATTGGCATGGCTTTGGTTTGATTTGTTTGTGCTACCTTGCAGGTTCTAGGAAAGATATAGGGTCTGTGGAGTTCATGCATCTAAGACTGAGCGTTTTTTGTCTACATGTTGCAGGATTTAGGCATCAAGCCTTCAGGGGATGTAGGGGCTATCAGCATATATACACATGTATATAGGTTAAATCAGGGTTATAGCCATTTAAGGATTGTTTCTGTTTTTTGTCTTTTCAACTGCTAGTCTGTTTCCCCAGAATCTTCCACAAGTTTCAAACGCAAGGTAACATGGCTTAATTTCTACTATAGGGTCCCTTGTACAGTTTGAAGGTATGTTCCCCCAGATATGTGTGATACATCTTCATGTATACACACATATATATATATACATGTACATATCTGTTATAAGGGTTTAGGATTTAGGGTTTAGGGGGATGCGCCCCAAACTCTACGAGGGTTGGCTTTGGACGTCTTGGTGCTTCAAGGCTGAAGCTCTGGGTGCAAAAGTGTGTTTCCAAATGGGCTTCAACCGTATAGAGGATGTGTATTGGTTTTATGGGGATAGGGGCTTATATAGGGCACATGGTTGGGGTCAGATTGAGGTTTTGGGTTACCTTTTCTCCAGGCACTTTGCAAACTTGACACCCAAGCATCTTCTGAAATCTGGAACTATTGATCCCTAAACCCCCATCTCCAACAGCTACTGCCCTTAAGCTACCCTATCCTACGGCTCATTTTTAGTTCCCTTTTGGGTGGCTACGCTAGGACCCCTTCCCAAAAAGAGGAAGTACTTTGAAGCGCCTGGGTAGTCCCTAGCCAGAGAGATCAACTGAACAGTTCTTTGCGGGAAACATCAAACCCCATTGCAAGGGTTCAAGATTTTTAGGGTTTCAGGTTATGGCGCGAAACAATGATGGCCTCCAAGAATCGGGGCCTGCAAGTGATACAGGAAACCCAAAGCCCCAAACCGTAAACCCCGACTAAGATCGAGACCCCAACCCCTAGACTCCTTAAACCGCCCGCTCACGCTACTGTAGAAGTTTGAATACCTGCCGACACTGTTCTGTCTACCACAGAACCATAATTCTAATCAGGAGCCTCTACATTGAAAACCCCCAAAGACCCTTTGTAAGCCCAGGTTCCATTTCTTCGCCCTATTCTCCATGTCCTAATGCTTGCAAGCCCCAAACCTATATACTCCCACGGATTCCCACATATGCTCATACGTTCCCATGACCCCTGAATCTGGCTACCTCCCAAGACCTCATCCCAAATCGTGTTTTCCTCACCGACAACCCAAGTTCGCTTAAATTCAGGCCGCGAAATCATTGTAACTTGGCCCTTTCATCCTCAAAGCCAAAACTGCGTACAAATATAGCACACGGAGATAGATACTGTTATCCCTATATAAGATCCTCAAAAACCCCCTTATATCCCTTTGCATCCCTATGCATCCCTATGCATGTCTACAAACCCTCTTATGGCCCCCTACATCTTAACTTTCTGCGCACCCTGCATTCCTTATGATCCGCTGCTAAATGTACGTATAACGAAATAGTGTTTACTCTATACCACCCTTGTTTAAGTGTCCCTATGTAATCTTTGGGTACTTCGCGCACATATATCTTGCTTCATTTGAGGAGCCCCCTTAACTCTAAATCTAAAATCATAAATGCTATCCTTATATGTCCTCATACATGCCTACAACCCCCTTCAACAGGCCCATACCTTGCCGCTTGAAGGAGCCTCCACCAGCCGCCGATTTGACTCCTCCTCCCGAGCCTGCACCCGCTGAAGCAGAGGCGGAGTGAGCCAGGTCCGGGGGGAGGAGGGGAGGTTGTTTTGAGCACTTGGAAGGTGCTTATAGGGGCTTCAGGCTTGGGCAAGCACTTGCAATGGACATGTCCGAGGCTCCGTGTGACACGACCAGCATTCATAGCCAGCATGGGGAAGGTTCTGCAGCCAAACTTTAACACTGGAACTACTCATGGTACCGCTGAGTCTTGGGGTTTAGGCTTTAGGGTTTGGGTTTAGACTTTAGGCTTTGGGGTTAGGAGCTTCGGGTTTTCCAGGGTTGTCAGGGGAGCATGGAGCCTGGGTACTTCTATAACCCACTTATGGTTGTGTATATAGCCATGTCACGGTACTTAGGGCTTACGGTTCTGCATAAATGTAGTACCGATGGACCTCCAAGACCACGGGATGAGAGTTGCTTGCGAGCATCGGCCGGGCGTTGCCTCTGGCTATAAGTATAACGGTCTCTCTAGACTCTCCCGAAATAGTCCCTGTAACTAATGTTGGTGTTGCCTACTCCGCGACGCAGAGTTTTTGGGAGTTAGACTGTTTTTTTATTTGGGGCTTTGGGTCTAGGGAAGTGGGCTGGAGCTTTGGATTCAAGGTCCAGGGTCCGTATAGTGAGTCCCCTAACATGATTACAGTTGGCTTATAAGGGCAGTTATAGCTGGCTTATAATTTGCCCTGAACTTCCCAGACAGCAAAAGCATGAACGCATGTCCCCGCTCCAGGGAAGCTATCCTTCGTCATGCTGGCTTACACGGGCCCTCATACGCCGCCTAGTCTCCCCATATAAACCTTAAATGAGAATTACTTACATAAGGGTACCTATCTGGTTACTCCCTACCTGAACACGCAATTCCTGAACCCCAAGCCCCCTCAAACCCTAAACGCAACACCCATAACTTATTCGTTGCTGATAGGGAATAAGCTGTTCTCTTGTGGACCTATATACAGACGTGGACAGGGATCCAGTCCCCCATTCTCTGCCAACGAGCAGCAAGCTGAAGCCTTACCCCCCCATCACACAAATTGTATCAAGCCCTCTGAGTTCTGCTGAGAGGACAGTCTTCTGTACTTGTTTAGGGTTCCGGGCTAGTTTGGGGGGAGGGCATCTTGTGCGCCAACCATGGCAGATTGTTGGACAGGCTCCTCAAGGAACGTCGTGTTGCTCTGTATTGAGAGTTCCTTGAAGCCGCGGGGGCGTCCCTACCGAGGATGCTCATATGGAATGATCACTTGAGGCCCCTAAGCTATTGGTGCAAGTACCCGATAACCCTGCACTTCACCAGAACTAACTACCTCCAACACCTCAAGTGCTGAATTATCGTATAGCTACCCTAAACCCGGAACCGTGGGTTGTGCTCAACAAATCCGCTGCCAGGTGACACTGCAAGTTGAAGAATTGCCACGCCCTTGCCGCTGTAGCTGGGGCTACATAGTACCGCAAGGGGTTATCAACATACTTTAGAGCTTAACGTTAACGCGCCTTCCCTACAGTTTAGTAGAAAGTCACCCTTGAGCAAGAGGTATGACGCTTACAGCTATAGGTAACTGGGGCTACGGTCGGTGGTGAATAAAGCTGAGGGTTTACGTCTTACGGCTTATGAGCAGGGATGGGCGTATTGGAGGACCCCTGCAAGGAACGCCTTCTACAATCCTGCTACTTGGAGGGAAAAGGATAGTTATAGCCTATATAACATGTGGATAAGCCCAATCTCAGGTCTAACAAGTCTAACAAGTCTCCCAACATGGTTATACTTTGAATAGGTAGGTTATAAGTAGTCGGCCTCTCCAAGCAATGCAATACACTACGGTGTCAAATCACGATGACGTTACCTCGTTTATAGAGACCGTGGTCCCAACTCGGCTATATCATTGCCTTTGAAGTTTGTAGCACGAAGGCAGAAATACAGTATGAGGTCTGAAAAGCCCGCTTGGAGTGGTTCACTCTTTGACACGGTGATATGAATGAGAGGTAGACGCTCGCCATTGCCCTATCGCACATTTCTGCCATTAAGGGCCCTTTATAGCACCTTCTGTTCACATTTATGCGGTATCGATATCCTAAACCCTAAATCCTACCACCAGCTCTACCATGGCCCTCCAGACGCGGCGGGGAGCCGTGTATCGGAATGGCTTGAAGCGTAAATTTGAGTGCGCATGCCGTGGTTGGCCACGCTTTTTCTGCATTGTTCATCGTTAGGGCCCATGATGAGGCTCCAGCCCGTCAATTGTTTGGCATACCCTGCTGAGCCAAAAAGAGTTCCAAATAGAACAAAGCAGGCTGTATTCATAGACTTCATGGCCCAAAGCAGGCGCTGTTTTCAGACTTCGAGCCCCAAAGGGAATCCTGAGAAAGTTGAGATACATGAATCAGCAGAGGTCCACATTCGAAATAGTAATCTACGGCCCGAACTTCTTTCAGCCAAATCCCAAGTACTACTAGGCCCTAATCCCTACACTGAACCCTCATGAGGGCACGCGCCGCATCAACGAACATGCTTCAAGGCCTTCAGCCCCTCAGAAGTCCCGCAAGGCCACAGGTACAGAAACGATACAAGCGTCAGGGTTGAAATTTAGACTTCAGGGGATTCGGTGATTCGGGTTCATGGAATCTACAGTCGGGGTTTAGCGTTTGTAGGTCTTGGACCCGGAAGGAGGTTTGACCTCAGCTCATGGAGCTCGGGAGCAGTCCCGCTCCCAGTAGCCAACAACAAGAAGTTGGCAACCACGGTTTCGGCTCCTTCTAGTCGGGGACTTGACCACTGTCCCCCAAGGTCGTATCCCTGACGAGTTCCATTCAACTATATGCCATCTACATGAACCCATAGCGATCTTCCTCAATGTTTGGGTTCCTGTTCGCAAACATTCGTGCGAGGTTTACAAAAAGAAGAAAGCTTATTCAATTAATCAGAAAGCTTGGTTCCCAATGGTATGCTAGAGAATCCAGATTTTTTCGACTGCCTTGGCAGCAGTCTAGGGTTACAATATTCCCAGAAAGCAGGATGGGCATCTTGCAGATTTTTCAGTTGGAGTTCCCTCGAAGAAAGACAACATTTCTTTGCCAAGATACAGGGGCTCTGAGTTTATAGACGTGGTTTACTTAAGATCTTAGACTTGGGAGAAAGTATCCTTGGACTTCTGTGGTCTAAAGAGTCCAGATGTGATAGCTGCATGTTATCTACTTTAGTTTCAAAAGTTGTAAGGCATATCACGAGAAATGAAGAACCCTACTATAGGTGCGCCAAAGGGGTACATAGGACATTACCTAACTCACAGGACCCCTCGCAGCACTGGGTATAGGGGTATTATGGGTGTAATATAGGGCTTATGTAGGGTTTATTTAGGGGTTGCATAGGGTAATATAGGGGTTATATGGGGTGTTATATAGTGTATAGGGTGATTCCATTCAGGTAGAGTTTGGCAGTGTTCCGCCTTTGCCTACAAAATAGTAGAGCCTTTTTTAGCTGCAGCCACATGGAGGAATCGGCAGAGGTCATCGTGGATATATTCCAGGTTTCTCATTTCATGCAGTTTCTGGATAAGTTACCCAGTTCTACAGCCTCCAAATCATCTAACCTAAGCTCAACCCAGAGAGTTGCGACCTTCACTACTTCCCAGGTGCTTAGTAGGAAAGGAGGGGATGACTTTCCTTGTTCAAAGCATTTCTTACAAGCAATTTCCCTGCCGATCCAGAGCATCTGGTATGATAAAAGCAGAATGGCACAATGTAAGGGGCCTGACACATCATAAGTTTGTTTTGGGTAAGACCACCTATCATGACACGAAACGCTTGAAGTAGGGGCCTAGCTCATGAGAAAAATGTTTTTGGGGAATACTCACGAGAAGTGTGATGATAGATGATGGTGGAATAATGGCCAACGATGTGCCCTGCCTCTCCCTGAGCCCTAGATCCGGAAGCTACCGCAAGCTCTGTAAGCTCCATTGCTTCAAAAAAACATGCATGAAGCCTCTGTAGGACAATGGCTGAGCTATAAGCTAAGTCTTCCTACAGCTACAATTATAGATAACGCTCGTGCTGCGAAGATAACCTTTACAAACTCCGAAGCCTAAACAACAACACCTATAGCCTCTGACCCCCAAGCCCTATAAATCGCCCAAACCTTTTTATTTAAACCATCAGCCCCAACATCTAGCACTAAGCACCAGGGAGTCAAAAAGGCGTTCTTTCAGCGCTCTGACCTGCGGAGTGCTCCACCCGAGAAGATTTCCTGGCTTGGTACAGTAGGGTCATCCTGTAGGTTCTTTTTGTAGACTTTAGGAAATAGGGAAAGGGGTTTAGGAGTTTGGGCAACCAGAAGTTAGGGTTGAGAATTTAGGGCTTATAAAATTCAAGCTGAGAGGTTAGTTCTCTGGATATTCCCCCCAAACTTTAGCTTCTTGTCCCGTTAACAATCTTGAGCCCTTGGGGCTAACGACTGTAGCACCAAAAAGGATGACTTCGCATGCGCTAGAGACACTGGACGCCAAACCTACAACAGCCCCCAGATGTTGTATCTGGCATTGGCTCATGATCAGGATCCACGAGAATCCTCCATATGACTGTTGTTCTAAAGTTGGATCCTGTGGTATGGGCTGTTGGCCTACATTGGGGAGCACACATAGTAGGGGCCCCAGTCTCCAACCACATAAGGATTCTTGTGGCCGGGGGCACGGGAGGTTCTAAGGGTTTACTCAGAGGAGACCCCTCAGGCCGTAAGGGATGGAGAGCAGTAGCCGGAGACAACTTTGCAAGCACTAGCTGTTTAGGATTTAGGGTTTAGGGTGAAACAGCAAATTGCCCTGAATAGAAGGAGGGTAACTTGAGTCATATGGTGCCACGCCCAGGATCATTTTGCATAGCTCGTGTGCAAATTCGACAGAGACAATACGAAGGGAACTTTCAGGTGGGGAGTTTCCAGGCCTCTTTATAAGGGGTATAGGGGATGTATGGAGAGAGAGAGATATAATATATTTATATATATATGCATATGTTTATGCATATAAACACATGTCTGGAGCTGTGTAGGTACATATAGGAATTAGGGCTTAGGGTTCTCAGGCGGGGAGTAACTCGCTGGGTATATGCCTGCATAAGGCTTACCTATAGCGCTTGTATAGGGACCTCGGAGGTATAGAATACTGCAAGGCTTATGCGGTGGACCTACCCCACCTGAAACTAAGATAACGAGGAGATATCAGTGACGCCAACCGCCACATCTGAATCCTAGAAGAAACAACCCGAAGTCGTAAGGTCCTAGTTTAGACGGGACAGTTCCACCAGTTTGACACTTCAGAATTCGGGGTTCCTCTGATTATCTCATAGTAAGGGAGCTAAGAGTTCTATTGAATTGGATAATGAGAAAACTGAATGGGGTTGGGGTTACCTGATTACCTGACTCCTCTTATTAGTCAAAAGAGGCACAGGATCGAGGCAGGAACCTGGAAAAGACTTTGAACATGTTTGAGGTTTACGGCTTGGGGCTTGGGGTCTAGGGCTTAGGGTTTAGGGTTAGGGCTTAGAATTAAGGGTTTTAGGGCTTAGGGCCGGTCTAGGGTTTGGTTCAGAAGCCTTGTATGCTTCCACATTTTTATAGGATCTTTTTGGGTGCCTTGAGGGTTCCTGGACTTCCGGACCTCCAAAATCCTTGGAGGAACCCTTTGATGAATGCATATTAGTCGAATTTTGCTAAGGTTCCTGATGTGATTTGAGGTAGATTCCCTAATTGAGGTTGTTGGGGAAGTTTTGGTGTTTGGGGTCCAACCCCTCCTCCCAACTTTCCTCATGAGGTATGCTTGGTATGAGTGCACTCAGCCGCTAGGTTTAGCCCCTCGGAATGGTGAGGTCGACTGAGCTTTCGGGTAGGGTAATGCATTTTTCTGAGGATCCAAGCCAATACATGATTTTTGACTGAAGGCTGTGCGTGTGCTGTAGCTTTGAGCTTTGTTTTTGCATCATTCGCCCAAGCCTCAAACCAAAAGCTAAACCTGGCCACACAAACGCACTGGGTTCCAGAGTTCTAGGCTCAAAGTCTGTAAATTTACAGAAATTCATTTTGGCAAAAACCGTACACTTTGAAGTTTGAACCCTAATCCCCAAACCCTAAACTCCCTAAACCGATTCCTCGGGGATTCGGCGGCCCTGGCTGCTCGACGCGTTTCCAGCTCTGCACTTGTACCGGCTAGCTCGTCAAAAAGCCTCTCTCCATAGTAAAGAGGGTGATTCCATGTGAGCTATAGTCTAAACTCCTTGAACAGGGCGGGACTACTATAAGGGTTATGAAGGGATACCAGGACTTTCGACTATGGTTCATGTAGAGGTTAACATAGGGATTATGTAGGGGTTCTGGGGGATATATGAGCTTTAGAGTTTACTTTTTTGTGGGCGGGTTGTTATGCTTTCTTGGTAAGGGATTATGGTTTAACATTGGGTCATTGTTGAAATTCTGAAAACAGGTTCGAGCTCTGTTTTTGAAGACCAGTAATAAAGAAATCAAAATGATCCTGAAGTCTTCCAAAATGCACACCACGAGCTCCAGGGCCGGCGATTGGCACCTTGCGCCCCAAACCCGAGTCTACAGCCTTCATCCCTAAACCGTAAGCCTTGAGGCCTGCTCCCTAAACCACCTCTACACGTGCTGTCCGTGCGCGGAGAGTTCAGGGTTGAGGCCTTAGGTAGAGTAAGCTTTAAGGTTCGGTTTTAGGGGATAGGTCTGAGGGAGATCGGATTTTGGTTTCTGGATTGTAGGTTTCAAGGCGTCGTTTCTTGGTGGGTGGGTAGGGCGGGAGTTTGTCAAGACAGTGCATATGCAAAGTCTTCCAGGACGTATCAACCACTGCCCCTTCAGAGTGCACCCACGCGCCCGCCTTGATGGCAAAAGTTCCCCCAGAGCATACATAAAGATATTGGCATGTTTGTATTTGTGTTAGGGTGATGTTTGGATTTTCATTAGTTTGGGAGGGGAATGACTTACATACCGATTCGCCGGGTACCCCAACATCTGAGCACATGTGTGACAACTTGGCCACTGAGGGATCTTGAGAAATGATGTAGCTTGGCCCTTAAGTCCAAAGGTTTTACCTTCCTGGCCCCTAGACATTAAAGCCCAAACTCACTAGACCTGCAACCTTGAATCCAGAACCAGAACCCACACCCTAGACCGTGACCCCTAGAACCCCGAACGGAGCTAGCCAGCACAGTCATTGCAGGGTAGCGCAGCTTGCTGCCTAAGAGTTTCACGGCAAACGCGCGCGCCGACCGGATAGACGTGCAATCTTGTCGAATGCCTCAAAAGGTTTTGCAGCATGCCAGCCAAATATGTCGTCTTATGGAAAGCCTGGACTATAGTCATTATTCTAGGGACTCCCAAAACGGGACCCTCCCCCATTTTGGGGGAACCCAAGCTCTGAATCCTACAACTTAAGCAAAACCAGGATCGATTTTTTGAAGCGGGCCTTGTGGGGCTCCATGTTAGATTTAGCAAGGGGTGCGGGAGCCAGGTGAGGGTTTGGATGTAGGAGCCAGGGCTATGGTTTAGGACTTAATAAGGTTTATAGTTCATAGGGGTTAGGCTTCAAAAACCTAGAATTCAGCACCTAGGACTCACATTGAGGGATAGAACTGAAATTGAAACTAGGGCTATGCGGGTGGGGGGGGAGGGTATTTAGGCGTTGAGAACTTGAACTAAATTACAATGAGAATGAAAAAACAGTGTTCAGTAACTACCCTGAAGAACATACAAAGTCTCTGAGCAGCAGCCCAGTTGGGGGCTTCCCGAGTGATCTGTTTATCAGGCCACACATGCCATCTATCCTTGGGTAATCTTGGGGGCCTTTCTTCGGAGAAATATCCGTGTATCCTTGCCAGGACCTTAGGTAAGGACACCTACTGTGTGTGACGTTTTTCATAGGTTCTCAACAAGCAGGCTTATTCAGGGTTAGCTAAACCTGCTTAAGGGTAAGCCCCAGCAGGGGCAGTC
This sequence comes from Symbiodinium pilosum, assembly GCA_905231905.1. Lineage (NCBI taxonomy): Eukaryota > Dinophyceae > Suessiales > Symbiodiniaceae > Symbiodinium > Symbiodinium pilosum. The sequence goes on from CAJNIZ010014447.1 coordinate 215,321, forward strand.
TGTGGCTGGTGGCGGTGTTTAAGAAGCCCAGAATGTTACACACAACACATGTGCTTCGTAAGAGAACGACCTATCACAAACTTAAAGTTCGTACCCTGTGTGGTTTGTACCCTTCGGCTTGGAATCCCTGATACCCTCATCAGCGGCTATCTTCCGTGGCTTCAGGATCGAACCCAAGGATCCAAAGCCAAGGATACGAACTCTAAGGGTGCAAAGAACAACTCCGCGATACATAGCCAGGACCTCCCTCCGCCCAGCACCGAGTTCCCTGCCAGCGCGCTGCTCGGAGATGTGGACCGCACTTGCCGGTTCGCTTTGTCGAGTCTACTTCCTAGCTGAATCGGTAACTGTTAACTGACTGACGTTTGGGATGCACATAGTCCTATTTATCTTATGTAGAAGTCCTAAGGCAGGGAACTCAGCAACTAGGTGGGTTGTTCTTTCGATCACTGGGGCTCTAAGTCTGCAAATAACACTTGCAGATCCACATCAACTTGGAGCCCAAGGATTACCCTACAGTACTTGGGGGGGGGTACGAATCGATGCCAAAGTGCGAAAACTACATGCCGCGAAAAGACTCTAGGGCCCAAGGTGGCATTGTTTGTAGGTGAAAAGTTCCAAGGAGGTTAGGGTTGTGCCTATGATGATCGCTTTCTGGAGGACTTGTTTCATGAGATCTCGGCTTTCGGGTGGAGCGCGCGGCTAGGCTAGGAGGCTTTGGTACTGGGGGCTTGTGTGCCTGGGTTGGGCATCAGAGGTTTGTGGGTTCTGGTTGGGCTTTGGAGAAAGAACCCCATGCGATTGACAACTCTTTCACTGAGCGTCTAGGTTCCCAACCTGTAGATAATTTCGACCCAAATTACTTTTAAACCCTAATCGCAGATTATTCGCCATTATGCTGGTTGGAAACCTCAGGGCACACTAGCCAACACAGCCCTGCTACTGTCAGGGTTTTCGGCTTATGGTTTGAAAGCTAGCGTTTAGGGCTTAAGGTTACACAAATTAGGGTTTAGGGCTTAAGGTTTTAAACATCAGGGCTTAGGACTTGCGGCTCAGGGGGTTCAATGAGGTAATTTCTACACCCGGCACAAAGTCTTGGGGGCTTTAGTAGGTACGTCTATTTCAGTATCAGTGACCTTTTTTTCCGATGAACAGAACCTTACCTGGTTCAACCACCCCAAGAGCCTTCAAGAGTCTAAGCTGGCAAATCTGTAAGCAGAACGGGTTTGTGAGCCTGAGCATGTGCGTATTTCTCACCAAGGGGAGCCCTCATTGGTTCCTACCTGGAAACGTAGTAGGCTGCAATTCTCATTACTGGACATACAAAAGCTTCTAGCAAACTGAATCCTAGCCTACAACTCGGCCTTAATGTTTCCTAATTTCCTTCCACTTCGGGTTAATCGGCCCTTTGCTTTGGTTAACTAGGCTTTCCAGGACGTCTTTGTAATTCAGTGGCCTGAACTGTTAATTACAAGTATGGTGGTCTTGGGGTCTTCGTATTGTAATGGTACAGGATCAAAGAGACCTGGGACTTATGATGCTCGTAACTATGTACGTCCCTGTACTAATCAGACAGATGTTCGATGTCCAAGGTTCACAGGAATCGTTGAGGAACCTGAGCGAGGTAGGGTCCTTGTTTGGGTACATTGGATTTCCCTCAACCAAAAACCCTAAGCCCTAAACCCTCAGTCCAAAATTCCATTAGACCTAAACCCTACAGCCTCACCGCTGAGACTTCAGCTTTAAACTTTAAACCCTTTGTTGCAGGACCTGGCCTGTGCATACGCGAGCGGCAAGGGTCTCAGAGCCATGGGGAGCTGGATGACTGGCGAGTGTGCAGGTTCTTATCAAGAAGCTCCTAGGAGACTACAGGAAATCATTCGGGTTTGGAATTCAAGGTTTTTAGGGAAAAGGAAAAGCCATAGCCAGGTGATATCCTAAGTGCTTCCTTGGACCTTAGGTAACCCACACACACGTTGCGTAATATCCATACCGAGATTAGGAGACCCTAGGAGACGTTCTTAGGGAGACCTCAGAGAAGTCTTCAGCAGTCCTTCTCTAGATTCCTTAAGTGCAGGTTTTGGGGCTTAAAGTCAAGGCAATTTGCCAGGGGGTTTGGTGAGAGTTCAATTTCTCCGAATATTGTTGAGGATGTACCTCTGTGTGGAGTCCATTTCTTTTGGGAGGACCACAAGCATAAATCCTACCCTGTATGTCATGCATTGCCGCTGACCTGACACTCCGCCCATGCTGCCCTCCCAGGGTTCTCCCCTCAATTCTGGTGTCAAAATACGGCGAACTAAGGAGGAACGTAGGGGGAGGTAGTATAGGACGGGGCGGTAAGGGAACCCATAAACATTCCACCCCAAATGCCCATGAAACAGGTTAAACAGGGCCCAACTCCGCTAGAAAAATCGTTCAAAGCTACAGAGACTACAGGATCTTTATTTATGTGTTTTTCCAGGGGGTGGGGCTTGTGTCGTCAATTTTTTTATGATAGAGACCTTGCAATAACACACCCCTAATGTTGTGAAACATGTTGTGGAACTCGGTAGGCAATGTCTGTACATCCCACATGAGGACCCGTATAGTCTCCTCTGGAAACCTTGCATATCCCCATGAGCCTCTTAGGGTCTAAGGTTTACTGAAAGGGTTTAGGATGCTTCAGCGCTTAGGCTTTACCGGGGCTCATAGGGCTAGGGTTTCAGGACTTGTGCTTTAACGTTGAGGGTTTAGGGCTTCGAGTTGGGGATGCTGGGTACCACACAATTGCCCGCTCCACAAGTACTCCCAGTTGTGACCCTAACTTTAAATAGGAATTCCTCAAAAATGGGGGGCTGCTAGGGACCCTTAGAATAGATAGGGATTTGAGGGAGAGAAAGTATAGGGGTCCTCCGTAAGGGTTATATATATAGGGATTATTGGGGGAAATGCCCAAATACAAGGATGCCGGGGCTGTAAGCCTTAAAGCCTGCACCTCAGCCCCAGATTCCGAGAGTTTAGGGTTCAGGGCTCAGGGCTTAGGGCGTCGGTTTCCGAGCTTGCGGCCCACCAACTCCACATCCTGCACCCGCGTAGAAACGAATACATATCCACATCGCAAATCTTTCCTCGAGGGAACAGCTTCTAAACACCTAGACCCCCAAACCCTAAACCCCATACCATAAACCTCGAAAACCAAGCCTTTTGCCCCAAGCCCTACAATCTACTTGGGGCAATTAGGACCTCAATGGACAGAGCTCAAGGCTAGACTTAGCAAAAAGTTCAAGATGATTTAGAGCAGTGGAAATGATGCTCAACAGTGAAGAACGAAGAGCGCCGCTGCAAGGGCGCAGATTGCACATGGCTGGTGAGGTCGTTTTGGATCTGGAGGGGGCATGCTCAGGGTTGAGTGGCGTGTAAGGCTCGAGACTATTAACTGCAGCCCGCTCCCGATAATCCTACATTTGTCTTTCGTACTTGGAACGTTCAGTGTCGGAGCGGCAACAAGCAGCCCCGTTCTTCAACCAATAAGCCGTCCTTCACAGATGTTTATTAATAGCAACGCGAACCTTAAGCGCAAAGATGTTTGTCACTGCTGCTGGCTAGAATTTCGCGAAGCTCATCATCATTACTCCAAGCCCGGCTACCCTAAACCCCGAAACCTAGACGCAGATCGGGCGCTAGGTGAGAAGACATTCAAGCTAAACCATGTTACAACCCATATCCCCCTTATAGATTTCACCATCGATGAAACTAGCGTTTCGTAATACACCTACCTAGGCCCTAGTCTCTAACATCCATACATCATGCCAGCTTTCCATTAACTGTCATTGTTTCGCTTTCGTTCTCCATTATTCCCTGAAGTAAAATCCCCGCAGCCCGTGCTATCTTCACCTACCGAAGCTCAGGCGACTTGGGAGTAAATCCAGGCCCTGTTCATCTCAACTTCTGCTTCCGGGCGCCGCGCTGAGCCTGAGGGGCTTAGCATTCAGGGTTTTGGAGTGTATGTGAGCGAGGGGTAGCATAGGCGAATACAGAGAGAGAGAGAGAGAGATATATATATATGCTCACCCCCCCTCCCATGAT
>CAJNIZ010014448.1:0-44030 GCA_905231905.1 Symbiodinium pilosum
GGCCCCGGTTACACAAGCCAAATGCAGCTGATGCTCATGATGCTGGCTGCCCGGGCCCCGTCTACACAAGCCAAAGGCAGCTGATGCTCATGATGCTGGCTGCCTGGGCCCTGTCTACACAAGCCAAATGCAGCTGATGCTCATGATGCTGGCTGCCGGGGCCTCGTCTACACAAGCCAAATGCAGCTGATGCTCATGATGCTGGCCGCCTGGGCCCTGTCTACACAAGCCAAATGCAGCTGATGCTCATGATGCTGGCTGCCTGGGCCCTGTCTACGCAAGCCAAATGCAGCTGATGCTCATGATGCTGGCTGTCCTGGCTCTGTTTACACAAGCCAAATGCAGCTGATGCTCATGCTGGCTGCCCGGGCCCCGTCTACACAAGCCAAATGCAGCTGACGCTCATGTTGTCCGGTGCACTGCGTTCCAATCACCGCTCGGACGCATCGCTGCAGTTGACACATGCCTTGGGCCCTCCAAACCGTCATGATATTCTCAGATCAGGTCGCTTTCAGAGCAAGCTTTTAGACATCCCACTATGACTTCTGAAAGGCCAAGCTGAGAACAAGCGGGCCAGGGATTCGCAAGTCAAAGCGAGCGCGGAGCAAGGAAAGCTCCTGGGCTGCGGTGTGACGAGCTTTGTCCTTTTCACCGGCTTAATCCGGTCTCTGCGTTTAGGATACAGGATCAGGTAATGTTGCAGTTTGGGGCTTGATGGTTGAGAGCTTGGAATGTGGGGTTTCAGTCAATTAAGATGATGTAGGGATGGGGAGGGCTATTGATGGTTGGGGATAACAATCAGAGAGATCTGCTAGCCTCAGCCTGTGTAGTAAGGACCCCATAGTTGTCGTGTGATCGTCATGGGCTGCTGAGCTTTATGGTTGAGGTTGCCGAGGGCCCATCGTTGGTAAAGGAATGGTCTCGGAAGCGTGGAGCTACGAAGTCGCCCTGCTCGCGCTGCCATGAACCGTAAACCCTACATGTTTTGAGCTGGACTGGGCAGTAAGGGCAGCAGTCCAGTCCTTTTTGAACAAGGAATGATGTGGGCTGGAGTGGTTTGTGGGAAATGACCCTAAAATTCCCCGGATCCTATACCCCAGACACTGGGCTCCCCTGCCACGTTGCCCTGCGAGGCGTCCAGCGGGCGGTAGCCTCCACCATCTTGCAACAACGTGTGGAGCGATGTTGGGATTAAATCTCCTTGCAGCAGGGATTATAGATGCAATGTAGCGACAGGAATGAACAAAATGTCTGCGATCTTTCCCACGCCCCCAAAGTCCTTCATTGCTGTAGCGTCGAACATACCCAGCCCATCTATCTTCAATTGCTCGCACACAGAATCGTGCATCAGTGCGTTCAAAACATAGAATTCTGCTTCGAAATCGGCTTCTTGTTCGAACAATTTTGAACTCTAGGACGGACAAACGTCAAAGATCATCGAAGTATGTCAAGACTGCAGGCATGGATTTCTCGTCATCTGGCCATTTTTGATCATTTTTGAGTGGACCTGATCACACCTGCAGCCTAGATGAAGCGGAGTCCTATCCCAGAAGCTGATGAACCAGCACTCAGACTCTGGACCTCAACCTGCTTAACCCATCCCAAAGGCCCCACCTTGTCCTTGCTTTTTTGCAACCATGCATGGACGTGGATTACAAAAGTGGGCAGGGAGGGTGCCCAAAGGATTTCCAGTCCTGGGAATTGGAGATTCTGAGGGTTGGCAATCTACGGTTGTCATACAGCATGGGCTGCCCGAAAGCACCATGACTTCGTGATAGGGTTTAGGTTTAGGGTGGTTCGAGAGCTAGGGTTGGGCTGCGGTTGAGTACACTTCCTCGTCATTCCAGCAAACTGCAGGGTCCACGTTCAAAGTGCCGCAAACTTGCGACATGGCTTGCGCTTAGGCTATATAGAATACCAGTTCCCATTACGTCTTTCATTTTCTTTTCCATCTGATATACAACCCTAGCTGTAGTAGTTTGCATTCCATTGTCTATTTGATCTTCCACTTCAACGACAAAGCATCATTGTTAGCACAAGAAAAGGAGGTGGTATGGCAAAGCCTCCGCTGCCCCTCCCTGAAGCTTCTTCCATGCTACTCCTCTGTGGGCGGGCGGTCCTTGTCCCTCCCTAAAACGCACACTACATCCTATTCGCTTCTTGTGGAAAGTGTGAAACATGCAAGGGCACGCAACGAAATGAAAGCCTAGCAGGAAACTAAGACTAAACACCAAGAACGAGCAACTCCTCAGCGGCATCTTCTCCACCCAAAGGATCCCAAAAATTGAATGCAGTGCTGTGATAATTCGAACTATGCCCGGCACGCCGTGAGTCTGGTTGGGCAACGCTGCAACCAACACCCGGCTAAATACCTTCAGCTCCAAAATCAGCGCCTCCCCTTTCATCATTTTGTCCCGGTTCTCGGGGCATCCTCTGTGAGACCCATCATCCATGCTGAGTGCAAGCCTCACCAAGAAAATTATCTAGGCGTGCCCTTGCAATCTGTGCCGCCAGTACCATCCGAGCAGTTTTCAAAACTCCTTCAAGGGAGACAGCGTGCACTTAAAGACGTTGGCAGGCTGCATACGGCTCGTCCTTTCGGGCTGATTTTTTTTCAACTTGGGGTGTCTCAAAAAAACAACCGTGCAGATGGCTGAGCACGCAACGTTGAGAACTCTGTGAGGAGTTTTGACTACAGCTCATCTTATCGGTAAGCAGGTGGTCTGCACAATTGTGATGTTGAACCTGCCACTCTGACGACGGGTCCATGTTAAGCGTGGTGTCAACAAATACCTCAAGCATGCATGAAACTCAGAGCCCAAGGGTGGAGTAAGCCCCTGAATGAAGGCCAGCTTTTGAAATGGCATCCTTGTTGTTACCTCCGAACCATTTGGGGTTTCTACTGCGCTGACCCAAAGCGAGTCCATAGAAGCGCACATGCTTCCCAAAAAGTCATATTTTCTGGCCATCATCTGGCGAGCTCTGCAGTTGGCATCCTAGCATAGCTGCCTTCAGATGTAGCCTTCAGATATACCCGCCTGACTCTATCGTCAGAGCCCAGGAAGAATCCATCCATTCCACATTAAACCCTTCCAGCCACAAGATGCGTCCTGCACATAATATACCATAATATACCATAAATACGATAATATACGGTAATATACTATAATATACCAGAATACACTATAATATACTATAATCGACTGTTTGAAACTTGGGGCTGGTTCGGTTTACTGTTGGAGAAAGCGGACGTTGCAGTGAAACCAGCACCTCACCTCCTCTTGCCCTTGCAATACGACTCGCACACGCCTGACGTCTCCTGAGTGCCAAACTGCTTTTTCAGTTGACTCTGCACACACACCCTTTACACTACATTGGCAGATGTTGCAACAGAAGGGCCGAGCCAGGCTCTTGCTTGCTATCCAAAAGCAAACAGTCCTGAGGCCCTTCCGGCCATCCATCATGCAATCATTCTTCATCTTCTGCGAATGTGCCAAGTACGTTACCAGCAGTCTTACAGTGATGAGTACCACAAGCGCTCAATCCGAGATCAAGACCTCCAAAGCCTGAAGCAGCAAAAGCCGAGTCCCAACCTGTTTGGGCCTTGAACCCTCCACAAACCAACTTGCGTCATGCCACGAACATGTTCTCCGCAGCCGACGAAAGACTGGCCAATAGCCTCTATCCCGGGTTCGTCCCTTCTTCAGGAGGGTTTAGGGGTCAGGGCCCCTTCTTGGGATTGATCTTCAGGAAGTTTAGGCAGTTCAGGGCTTTGGGATTTTGGCTCTTGGGAATGCCGGCGTATCTGCTGGAATGGTGAGTTCGGGGTTAAGGGCAGAGGTCAACACGGCAATCTTGTGCAGTAGGATTGCTGGTGGTGTACGCTTAGGGTTTGGGGCAGTTTGGGGTGTCTGCAATAATTCTTCTCGGCGATGGGTCATACAGTTTGCAACATGGGTGGGCCCATCAGTTCCCATAGGCCGAGGCAAAACGCTATTCACAAGTCATGGGCCTTGAGAGTTTCCTTCGAAAGTGGTTTATGGCGTAGGGGCAATGACATATGGGTGGTACAGGGCTTATCAAAGCATTCAAAAGCAAAGGGGGACTCTTTAGTAATCTAGTATTTGGTCGTTCTCAACGCATTGGCCACCCTAATCCAAGAATAAAAGTCAGCGTATTTGAGAAATCTGAGACCCAAGGAGAAGGCTCGGGGCGGAGGCATAAGGAGTAGAGCCTAAAGTTTGATTTGGAGGTTTCCAGAAAGTAGGGGGCAATTGTTAAGGGAGACCCTACAAAAAGGATGCTAGTATGGCAGGGTCTTCATTAAACTCGCATACTTGTGCAAACTGCATCTTGTTTACAAACCATAGAATACTAACGCCTAAAACATGTGCAGAGATCCGGATAAGGAGCTTAGCGTCCGGTTCAGTTGCAAGAGGGTGGGTTTAGGGCTAAGGCAAATGCAAGATGTTTGGCCAAAGCCACAATCGCGAATATGGAACCCTTGAAATTGACATCTTGCACAAACCCCACGAATACACTCCTCGCCTTGAACATAAAAACCCCCCCAGCCCCGAATACTTGATCCCATTTCAGGACTTTTATTCTGCCCATTGTCTTACATAGGGGGTGGGATTTGGGCGGAGGAGATCGTTCCCATCCAGGAGCTGGAAGGACTCGCTCTTGCACCTTGCAACACGTCAAGGCATCAGGGCTTCTGAGATGTGCTTTTTGGGGGTCTGGAGTGTGGGCGCTTACTCAAAGGAGTCCAGCTGAACAAGGGTGTTCCAATGGTTGTCGGAAATTCAGGTATGTGCGTTAAGGGGCTTAGGCCCCTCAGACTGTAGAACATGTTGGGATTGTTTTAGCGGCTCGGGCTGAACTTGCGGGAGTTGACAACATCCCAGAACATCATAAAGTCTCCCCCCAGAATCCGCTTTATCCTAGAACATACTCTATAATCTGCCAACCTACCTGGAGGACACCCGAAAGGTAATTTTTATCCCATCATACCGCCCAAAAAATGCCGCGGCACACAGCCAGTGAGATGCTGTCGCTAGACTTGCAGGCATCCCTCCTTGGCACCGGAGTCGCAACATGGGGGCTTCCCAAAATTAGGGGTTGCCATTTTGGGTCCTGAAATTTCGGAGTCTATGATGGGGCATCCCTATTGCTGCAAATCCCTGACAAGATAAAACAGCATCTTACCCTAAAGCCTCGAGGGTGACCAACACCCTGACAGAAATCCTGATTCCTGCTGGTCCTTAGGATTAGAATGCCTATCTTCAACATGCGTTGCAGGGCACCTTTAGAAAAAACGTGGCCAGATTGAGAGAATTTGGGACAAATAGCTGCCGGTTCAAAGTTGAGCCTTCCCAGTAGCTAGGCCAATGGGCTTACCATTGCAAGTCAGGAGGTTGACCGGCCGGGTTTGGAAGGCAGAGGCTGTTGCACTGGGCTGGAAGCTCCAACTGATGGCTTCTAGTTGTACAGGGGTGTAGCTGAAGAAGCCTCTAAAGAGAATTGGCTCTGGATTGTGAAGTAGTAGCCCGGGATTTCATTACCTGCGCGGTAGCATCCAGGAAGCACCTTCTCGCGTTGCATGGAAGATCCCTGTCGTGTGGCCGAATTTCTGCGCTTTTTACTTTGAAAATTAGAAACTCCCTTCGCTGACGAACCACATGAACATGGCCATACAACATGGTCCGTCCGGAAGCAATGGTGAGAACGCTGATTTTCCAGTACTGGTGGGGGGTATCAAGACATGAAAACAAGACCTGAGCTTGGCGAGTGTTCTGGCCATGACCAGCTCAGAAGTCTGTCAAAGCTTCGGGGCAGCGGTCGTATGCGGTCATAACATGGTGTCTGAAAGATTGCGGGGGCCTGTGTGTATTCAGCAGCAATGGTCTCCATGAGTGGCACAAGCTGAACGCTCCGGCATCCGGAACCCCTGAAACCCTGCGTACATCTTTGCCGAAGCCATGATGTCTCAACTCACACTACAGCAGAGGCTCATCACGATCGTGGACATGAAGGACTTGATGAGGTGGTTGCCTCACTTCTTCAAGCATCAGGAAGGAAAGTACACCCTTTGTTGCATCCAACATGTCTAGGCTGAAGGATCACCAGAGCCTGCAGGAACCCACCTTCCTGCGGATAGAACGACTGTTCCACCGTTGGGTTCCAGCTGTGGCTCAAATAGCCCAGAAAACCCCCAAGGCTAGACCCTAAAACCCCCACATCAGGAGGGGGATACCCATCAAGTCGAAGGCTCTTCTCAGCATTCGCGCGTAGAACCCTCGATGCAACAACCGCCAAAGCCATATGAACTCCCCTTATGATGACATGACATGCCCCCCCCCCCCTCCGTACATGCTTCCTGAATACTCACTCGTAGGACTCCCGCCCTCACCCCGACATACAGAGACTTTGTGACAGGTGCAGTTTTTGTGAGCCGGTGCATTGTAGCGTTTAACACCATGCCAGTGACTTTCTAGAGGTCACGAAAACCAAGCTAGTTCAAAGCAAGATTCGGCTTGCCAAACACGAGGTGTGATTACTTTACTGCTTGGAAAACAGGAAATCTTTTCAAAATTTCTTCCTGAAACAAGGTGTACCTCACAACATTTAAATCCCTCATTTAAAGCCCTCATTGGATACCTGTATAACTTCTACAGAACATCCCTTTAGAACCCTATAGAACACCTATATGAAGCCTGTATAACTTTGACATTTTCTTATATAACCCCAACATAAGCCTTCGGTAAAAATACCCAATCACATCACTTGTGCAGAGCCAGGGGCTGGTCTTGGCAATGCCTTTGGCGCAAACCCAGCCTGGTCGAGGGAACCAGCGAAGGGCTTTGAGGCTTGGCCGCAAGTGGGTAGTTCCCAAACTTAGGGTTTAGGGTTTCTCTCTCTCTGCCGTGCCATCCAAAGGGTCTTGCGCAGCCAGGGCACGCTATACAAGTGAAATCAAGGTTTACTGTTTCGGGTTGAGGGTTTAGGCGTAACATAGGGGTGATATGGGAAGTTCCCAAAATTGGGGTCACATTTTGGTAAAAATTACGTGCCTGATATAATCTATAAGCAACAGGGGCCCATAGTTTTGAGAATGTCCAAAGTAGATAACACTGTTACGGTTTTGCACACACTTCTTGATTTTGAGTGTTAACGTGCAGGGTTTAGGGCTTGAGGGAAGGGTACTTCGATAATCTTCAATAGCCCCAGAAGAATAGTTTGATACCAACTAGAAGCACCCCAAACTCTCATTATGCCTTTGTGATTGCTATCTAGCGGTTGTCAGACATGTTGCGTGCACGAGGTGCAGATACTACATGTTTCGTTGGTCTCAGCCACTGCCTACAAACAAATGGGGCCATGTGCCACAAGATGATAAGTTTATGATGAATAAGAGTTCCAAGAGCATTCCAGGTTTTCCAGAGCTCACTTTTCCAAAGCGGCAGAGTTTGAGGGCATGTCTCAAGTTCCAACACTTCGCTCTCGCATCTAACGAACCCAGCACTGCCGGCAACTTTACAAAGGACAGGGCAAACTTTAGAAACTTCACCAAGTGGAAGTCTTGGGATGGGGGACTTCGTGGTGGAAGCAATCAAGCGTAGGTCTGGGTCTGGAGCTTTTGTGAAAATGACAGCGAAAGGAAGCCTACTGTATTTAGGTTCGGGATCCAAACAAACCTCTCGAAGATTGGTGGTTCAACCAGGTAAGATTATATTCTTCTCATAGAATACTATACCAACAGGCGCGATAAACTCTCGTTCTATATTCGAGACTAAGACAGCCCCATAGAAAGTATTACTCAGATGAAACAGGGCCGCAACAGTTTCCAAGGCAAGGGTAACAATGGAAAAACAGTTTGACAGGCGAATGGAAAGCGAAATGTAAACTATTATGTAGGGGTTTTGAGTTTAGTGCTTGGGGTAGGGAATGGGGAGTCAAATAGAAAAGTATATGGAAATGAGATGGAAGGTAGGTGTCGGCAGGGACATGCAAAGTTTAGGGTTTACTTGCTAGTGGTTGGCAGGGAAGGCACGAAGGGGTTTCGAGGACTTCGATACGGGCTGGTACAAGGACTATTGTAGGGATCCGTTCCTCTATTCCCTACAAATAGCCAGGACGCATGAAGACTGCTTGGGTATTAAAAAAACACAACGCCAAGTCAATAGCACAACACGTTGATAACCCCTCCTCTCCAAGCCATTCAAGCAGCCCTCAACAGAGCCAATTTTTGTATCCCGTAGCATCCTCAGGGTCCCTAAAGAGGGTATCAAATGAGCCATTGTCTACACTCCTATAGTAGTCCCGTATATAATCCCGTATAACCCCCCTTTCAGAAGTTTAGACTACAGGTTACCCTAAGGGTCCAAGGACCCAAATAATAGGGCCTCAGGGCCCAAATACCTTTAATAATTATGGTATTTGGGCCCTAAAACCCTAATATTTGGGTCCTTGGACCCTTAGGGTTAGATAATGGCCAAAGTCCTGTCCCTTAGGAGCCAAGGCGCTGCTTTTGTAGCAGTTCCACCTCGACTGTGCGTTGAGTAGATAGGCGGTTTTAGGGCTGAGGGTTTAGTACGCATGTATGTGTATATATATATATGTGTGTGTATGTATGTATGTATGTATGTATGTATACATACACACACATATATACATATATGAATTTATGTCGGGACGAGCTAGGGGTGTATGGGAGTTATACACGGGGATTATGTTGGGTTTAGGGATAACATGCCTATGATGAAGAATCAAATGGAAGATGGACTGGAAACTAGGATGGCATAGGGATATAGAATCTAGGGGGTAGTCAGGCAAGCGGCGAAACGTTAGTGTTATCTACAATGCCAATAGTAACTAGTGGGGCTACAGTATATAGCCCAGTTATACCTTGAGTGTTTTCTTGCAGGGCTCCATGATGAGGGGCTTCAGCAGGTGAGTAGAGTTCCTTGTTGGTTGAGCCAGGTATCTTTGGCAAAAGGGATATAGCTTGATCTTTGTTGTGACTTCCCGCAAAATGAAATACCGCTCGGGTTCAAGGCAGGGCTCAGGGCTCAGGATTTAATACTTATTTCCTCTCCCCAAGCCTTGAACCTGAAGCCTGGACCCTTAGACCTTGCATAGTGCAGATGGCTATCGTCTAAACTCCTAGTATCCCCCTTAATAAACCCGAAAGTAGTCCCCCTAAATAATCCTCATATAACCCCATTTAAGGAGTATAGTGCAAATGGCTACACTCTTGCCTCGGTCATTGACAGTTTTGAGGCTCATGGATAATTCGGAATAGGGCTAAACTTAATTGAAAGAAGTGAATGACTAAGAAGCGAATGACTTAGAAAAACCCCTGTGCTTGCAGCTTCAAAAGAGCTAGCTGGTGCGGCCCTGAAGGTCATGGAAAGAGAACTTCCTGGGCTTAGGGTTAAGCTGCTGGCGGCCGCCCTTGACAACTTGCGAAGCACTGCGCGGGGACTTTTGGTCTCAAGACGATTCTTAAGAACCTTCTAAATATTACTGATTTTGACCAGCCCCCCCAAGCACCCACATCAATAATTCAGCACTTTTCGCTATAGCTCTTCGCGGGGCATCTTGGGCATGACATAGTCTGCATGTTATGGTGCGAGGACCCCAAGCACGCAAAACTCTAAAATCTCCGTCTCAATCTTTTCTGCGCGGGCCCAAGGCACATCATGGTAGCACCTGTCTCAATCACTGCGTCAATGCCGGACTGGACGTTGAGGGCACTGGACCTTAGGAACAAACAAAGCTTCAAAGTTTTGAATGCCTTGCTTAGTGCTTTGCCGGAGCAATGTGAGCAAATCGTCATAATTTGCAAAGGCAAAATCGCATTGGCACTCCCCGCATCACTCCCCCACTCCTTAAGCAGCCACAAATGTCAGCTTGTTCAGCTTTGAGGGGCTCAGGATGTAAAATCCACAGTTTCCATGTAATTTTCAATGTTCTTTTCCATTGGCTTCTCCATTATTGGGGAGAATATCCGTGAACCCTAAAAAAAGATGGTTAGGGGTTACAGAGTTTACAGAATTACCTCCAGACCTGGCTGAACCCCGACCCGAAACTGCTCTCGTCCCAGGCCAGAAATCCCACTACCTGTGGGACGGAGGGGCTGTAGTAAAAGTAAACTGCACCCTGGTTAAGCTGCCCTGATCGCTTTGCTGATACGTGCTGAGCAAAACTTCATCTCTAAGTATCCTCACCACCCCGGACACCGTAAAATCTCCGACAAGAAGCTGGCAATCCTCCTCGCTGAAGAGACTTGTATCGCTAACCTGGAGGTGATATGGAAAACTGAGAAATAGACTCGGGTTCGGCGATGCTTTTCTGCAGTGAGTGCAAGGGGAGGATAGAGGAGGCACTTCGACATGAGGACTTGTCGGCCAGCCGTTCAGCAAGAGATGATGCAACAAGCACCTCATCAATGCAGCACCTTAATCAAGTTTCCAAAATAGCTACCCTGGTTTGGCACATAGCATTCAAAAATTACACCTGCCAGCTCAGCACCTACAGATTTTGCTGAAATGAGAGGCCCATGCTAGTCCTGCAAAAATTGGAGCTCTCTTTGAAGGCTTTGGTAAATGTGTCAGATGGGTCTCTCCAGGAAGTGCCGATTGTATGTGAGACTGCTTCTGGATACTCTGATTCGCTTCTCACGGGGTCGTTGATTTTTGCCCTCACCATCCCTCACCATGAAACCCAACACTCCCCTGCGTAGTTCATAAGGGGCCCGTGTGGTGTACCCATAAAGTACCATGCTTCGGATCAGCTTGCCAACCCATCATCCCTGTTTGTCTTCAACCCCTAAACCCGTGCAGATCAGTCGCATTGCAGTCTGAGCCCGCCGACACGATGTCCGCGTACAGAGTTGTAAGCCTTGACGCTTACAAGAACCCAGGGAGCTGAATACCCGTTCGTTAAGGAGTGTCGCACATAAATCCTTAATTAATGTATAGTGGGCTCTCTGGCAAAACACACCACTTAGGCTAAGCACCTAGCCAACTGCGAAGGGCCCTGTTTGGACATGAGAGAACAAACCCCAACAACAAGAGCTCCTACTAGAATAAGGCGAGTTTTGTCCTGCAGCACAGATGTGATGCTGTCATGCTTTGCGCAAAGATCCCCGCGCATCTACTAAGGGCCTGCAATGGCCTCGCAGAAATGTCAATCCAGCTTAAAGGGTGGTTTGTTAATTTGGGAGTTTCTCAAATTGCGGGTTCCCTACAAACCCCAATGGATATGCACGGAGCATAAAGGGACCATGGGTCCATACTAGGGATTTAAAGCTGCCCCCCACGCGCACCTCAGGGCTGAGGCAATGGAAAACGCTACTTGGCTGACCCCTTCTCTGGGCATGTCCCTAGCTTAAACAAAACAAATGTTGTGGGCTCCGGAGTCCCGGCTGGGAGCCACTGATCTTGGTGAAAAGTACCTCTGCCGATACAAACTTCCAGAAGACAGCAACCTCCAATTTGCAACCTCCAGACCTCTTCGGACACTAAAGGTCTTGCATGGTCCCCTCTTGCAAGTTAGAGCAAGGAACACAAGGATGCGCGCCCATCTTGCTGATGGCTTGGAGGGAAAGGAGGAATGGATCTGTATAGTAGTACAAACCGAAATCCCTTATCACAGTCCCTAGATCCAATTCCTCCATGCCCTACTGCGTTTGACAGGACTGCTTACTGGTGGCCACTGAGGAATGAAGGACTGTGGGGTGGGATCATTTGATGGAATTATGTAGAGGCTAGAAGATACATGGCTCTATTCCTCCGTTCCCTACAAAGCACCAGTGAGGCTGATGAACGCCTGTCCTAAGAAGATTAAAGGCAGTGGGTCGAAAACAACCCACAATCTTCATTGACACTACCGATCCTCCCCTTCTTTTATCAGCAAGGCCCCCCATCCGAACAAATACCCTAGAACATAGGTACAAATACATGTATATATTGTTGGAGAACTTGTTGTTAGGGGAAAGGGACCCCTGTGTAAACCCAGCTGAAATTTTATTGTTCATGTTCAACCCCAGCTCATTCTCCGTTGTCCGGGGAACATTCGGGACAGGATTACTTGACACGCGCTCGCTTCGGGCCGGCACAGTCTGCACAGGCCCTTTCATCCTGCAACATTCCAAAGAAATCCTGGAGCTCACTAACTCCAACTCCAGGAAGTCTTACTTCAGGGATGCACCACACACCATTCTAGGACTAATTTGGGGGGATCTATCGCTGCTCCAGCTTAGATCTCTGCATGATATGAAAAGTCGTCCTTCCCTACCGAGTTGTGGAATCCCCGGTGACTGGGGTGAGGCAAAGTGGCTTGGAGATCTGCGTGGCGGTGTTGGACGCACACGCCGCCTGCTCCGAGGTGCTGACAGAATCATGCAGGTGCTGGAAGAAGTGCAGAATTTTCAGAATGATGCCAAACTTCAGGGGTGCAAAGCCCTAAGCTCAGCCTTGGGCAATTTGGCCCGAACAGACAAACAAGCTTTCTGGCTGCCGCTCACCATGTGCTGTCTCATTGGAAATGGACAGGCTTACAACGCAAGCGCTTGCGTTCAACTGAAACCCTACCCCTAAACTAGGGTAGGTTCGCAGGCCTATTAAACATCATTCATCTATGGTTTTATAGGGATTACGTAAGCAGCAAGGGTAAAAGAACTAAAGAAATGTCTTCAAGCACGGACTCTCAAAACCCTGCCCAGGTCGGCCTGCTTTGCCATCCTGGGCAGGAGTGACACTGTTTAGGGTTTAGGCGGTTTAGGTGGTTTAGGGTTTTGGGTTGAGCGTTTGGGGTTTTAGGTTGTTGGTTCACCACTCTTTTCATGACCTCCCGCTTGAAATAAAAACCCCACATCCCCCAAGTAAGAATATCTCCCAGAGTACCATTATAGATGGGAGGGGTACATTCTTGGGGGGGATCAGTGATAATTCAGCATGGTTCCCCTCGTGTGGAGATAGAATTGCCCCAACAAAGTGCACAGGGGGTTCTCGAAATCTGCTGTTGGTGCTCTTGAACTGCTTCTGGGAGAGCCGACACGGCTTGGTAGGGTTTTGCGCAAGGAGCTGCGAAGAAGTCAGGCTAAAATGAACCTCGACATGAGTTGACCCAAGGCCTATATAAACTTGCTGGTTCTTGGAAGGGAAAGCTGGAATACAACCCCTAGATGATCACTATATATTCTTTTTCCCTACAAAGAGCCAATAAGAAAACCGGGGCCAAGTAGCACGGTGGGGGAGCCATAGCTGCCGTTCCTGATGCCGCGAAGATGTGAGATTAGGCTGCTGGACTGTTGGGGGATTTTGGGTGAACTTTACACTTGGCATGTCATTCATCTAGGGGATTGCTGCATCTGTTGTACCTACAGTGTCCTGTATATCTTGGAGAGTTCCTGAACTTTGAGGATGGTTTCCAATGATGGACCAAAAAATGGGACAGGGGTTCTTGGGCTCCTGGAAAAATGGTTAGTTTCTGGCTCTCTCAGCGCTCGAGAGTCTGGGCATCCACCAGCGCAACTACATGATCAGGGCATGGATAATAGTTTACAGGGTCGGAATGTAATTGAGTTCAGTGCTAGCTATGCAGATTACAAAGAATAAGTTTGGCAATTCTTGAGGTGCCTATCGCGTCTTCCGGCCACTCCGTACCTGTGGCTCAGAGGGAAATGAAACCATGGATGTCTGTCGAAGTAGAAATCCTCAACACTGAAGCAGAAGGCCCTGTCTCAAAACCCAAGACCAACGAAACGGCAATCCCCAAAACGACTGGGACCCTTAACATACACCGAGCGGCACGAGATTCTTGATTCGGGGCAGCTGATCCTCCGAACCCATCCAGCTCCCCAGACCAGGACGGCAACATTCGTGATACTGCGGTAGTTGGTACTAATGCGGTAGTACGTATTAATTCTCTTCCCCTGATATTAAACACCCCCACCCCCAATAATATCAAATACTCGCCATTGCGGTATATCATAGTATATTGGGAACATCTTATCTCAGGGGGGCGGGGGGTTTAATATCATCCCTAAACCCTGAACCCTAAACCCTTTTTTTTCTAGTGCCGTGGGCGCAACGCTGCTTGTGCGCGCTTTGGCGCCTGCCCTAAAGAGGAATCAGTGAGCTTCCTTTTGATCATCCTAAACCCTTATAGTAAACAAACCTTCGCCCCTATACCCTAACCGTAACCCCTATGTACCCCTTTAAGGGTGGGGGGGGTTAATCTTAGGGGCAGAGGACTTCTTGCTGCAGGAAATCATAGGGAAGATTGTTGCTGAAGCCAGCTTCCAGCACTGGGAAAGGTTCTGGCTTGCTGTTAAGGAACTTAATTTAAGTTACTATAATGAGTATATAGGGTTTAGGGTTTGGGGTTTGGGGTTTGGGGTTTGGGATTTGGGGTTAAGGGTTTAGCGTGGCTATATTGGGGAAACCATATTAATTACTATGTATACCCATCATGGTGCTTAATCTTAATTCCTTAAAAGCAACCCAGGGTTTGCAGACCTCCTCCAAACCACGAGTCAGACCTGGAAAGCAGCCGCAGTCCTAGAAAAAGTTCAACTGTATACTTTCAGCTTGGGTTAAAACACACCTGGCGAATTTCCCGCTCCCTCCAAGAGGAGCTTGAAGCTTCATGTTCCACGCAAGATGAGCGGCTATCTGATCTCACCATCGTAAGTTTCATGGGTTTAGGGGCGTTGGGAATGCATGTCTGAGTAGTTTTAATTGTCCCCTAGAGCTTCTGGACTCAGAATGCCCTTATTTTGTTGATTTAGGGAGAACCCGATACCGATAGAAATCCGCAAACCCCAAACCCTAAAGCCCTAAACCCTACAGCCCTAGAGTCCTAAACCCATCACACCAGTCCTTGGCACCCTCCCAGGCGGTCATGAGCGAAGTCTTCAGCCACAGCCGAGCTGCCTGCGCCTCGGAACTCCATGCTTTCTGGGAGGTCTCCTTTGAGCCCACAAATTAGACTGGGGTTTGGGGGTATCGTATATGACAACTACATAAGGACCTTAACGGGGTAATGAGAAGGGCTTGGAGGAAGAAACTGCATGCGTGGGCCGAGGCAAGGGACGTTGCGTGGGATTCTGGTGGGTTCGGTGCACAGTTTGCTGTGCTACTGTCAGCCACATGGAAAAGCAAAAAGTCCGTGGCTGCCCATCGCTCGTTTGGCTCCTGATCCAAGATGTGAGGCAGTTTCGGCCCAGGCAAGCACACTACACCAAGCTAAGTTCATGTGTACTAATCACAAACTGTGACTATGGATACTCCCAAGTTGCACCTCGAGCGCTTTGATGCCGAAATTGGCAAACAAGCCCTCAACCGGAAATCCTACCACAAACCCTAGCCATTTGCCAACTTCATCACTGCGGTCAAGGAGCATCAGAGTTGATGTGGGTTGCAAAGCTGACGTTGCCATCCATCGGGTGACCGGTGGAATAGATCTTGGCGACTTCGGGGTTAAGGAGGTAGAAATTTAGATTACTGTGGTTTGTTTACGGAGCTTCCTTTCAGAAGTGCTGGATTGTGCCAGGTGTGTATAATTGAGCCCGACTCCACGAATAACTCGTGGTTTTTGTGGGACCCTGGCAAAATAGCATTGTTGGCTGAAGACTGGACAAGTTTATGCGAAAGAGCAGAGGGCTACCAGACCCTCTTGCTAGAAGACGAGAGGCAACTTCCTTCATGACGATGCCTGCGTGAACGATCGTGAACCTGAGTATCACTGAGAATTCCAAGCGGCACGGTGCGGGTAGCAAGTCCGTTACCCCGCGTTCACACATTATGTGCTGCTGTAATGCTTCAAACCCTTTGGAAACTACCCGACCTGAAGCATATACAGTAGGGCAGGGATTTGTGGGTAAAGCGCCTCCCCACTCCCTCAGAAAATGCAAAGGTTTTTTTCGTGAGTCCGCTGCAAGGGAGACCCTTTCTTTGCACATTCACCTTCATCTCTTTGCAGGCCAACTTCGTGAAGCCAAGCTTTGTTCTTGAGAATGCATGACGCACGGGACTGCTCGAGCTAACCTGACGACAACATCACTGCGCTGAGGACAGCTCACACTAGCTGGGCTCTGGATTTTCCGTGCCCACTTCAACTACCTGATTACTCTCCTCTGTGCTCCTGCCAATTTTTGAAACAGTCAGAATCCAGCGTTCTCAACTTCAGTCCGCTCAATGGGCCACTCGTTGCAGCCCAAGAGGCTTCAGCATCTCCAGCATGGAGTCCTCCTGCATGATTGCGTGCTGCCCATGCTCCGCAATTCCTGACAGCAGTCGCCCACTGTATGGAGCTTCGGGACCAGTAGTAAAACCTCCGCCCTTCTCGTGATTCGCATTCCACTGGAAAATGCTGATATCATAATTGTATTCTCATTATGCAAGGGGGCAGGAGTCATTCTTCTACCTAGTGATAGGGAGGAATAGTCTTAGGTGTCGTCATAATGTTGACCAGTGGAGGTCAAAGTGGTCGTAATAAGCAGGACAAGGCCTGCGAGCTACATGCCCCAGCGCCCGCGAGCCCACGAAACAAGGTCATGAAAAGTAGTACGCCCTTGTGTTGTCTTTCTGGTTGAGGACTTCGAGCGTAAGGACCGTGCTGCTTTCGATGCAGGTGGGAGCCTTCCTTTCCAGCCCGCAACAGAATTTCAGAGCATGCCTTCCGCAGCCCAACCAGATGCCAAACCAACCTCCCTCCACATCTAGCGCAAACATCCTCAACAGCTGCCCGCCCAATCGCCTAATCCTCACAAGCGTGCTATAGGAGCCTGATCTGCTGTATGCTTCCCTCAGATTACTGGCATACTTAATGTAGACACCGTAGTCCACCCCAAGACCCTCTATACCCATTATTGGGGGATCAAATGTCTGCAAAGGCTCAGGTTAAGCCATAGGGGAATAGATTGGGAGAACTCGTCAACAGGCCCGTGCAATTTTGCTAAGCTTTCTCTAGACCTTAGTTACTCTCCATCAAGGAATCGAAACTCCCACGCCTGGATCCCGAGCGATGGCGTTGGTCTTGTTGAGCAGTATGAGGAACCCCGGACCTACCTGAGACGGGTTCTACGAGTCCCCTGCAATTCCCCGAAACAGCCTCGTCCCCGGTTACCTGTATCTCGCAAAAAACTGCTAATCTCAAAGACTGACACCCCACGTAGGGTGCAAGAGGCTTCTATCGAGCCCTGGCAAGTCAGGAGCAACTTCAACAACGCAATGACGGCATGCTAACAGGAGCTGAAAAATTGCAAACACCTCTTGCACACCGTTTTCTGGAGCACGTCCTTGAACCCTAGCTGAAAACTTGGGCAAAGTGATGGGCATGGGGACCTGACATATTATCATAATCTTTTCCACCCAAGGCCCCCAGGAAGCTTGGAAAATTGCGGCCAGAAAACCCTGAAGCTGCATCCTGACATATACCTCCCCAGACGCCATCCCTAGATCAATTCTCAGAAATGACCCCTTCGACCGCCTTGCACTCCCCCTTTATGATCCACAATGCATTGGGGTCTCCAACAGTGAGTGCCCATTTGTGTGAGTTTAAACAATCAGGGCTATATAATAACAGATACCAACAGCCTGAAATCTCGGTCCCACCCCTAAACCCTTGCATCCTGAACCAAAGGCCCAAACACTACTGCAGGAGCCTCAATACTTACCAATATCATATTAAAGTCTATTTGAGGTACTCTTTTCCACAAATATACTAGGAACCTGACAATATTCACCATTGACGCCCCTACAATAGACAGCTCTCAGCCCAAGTGGCGCTTGTCAGGAGTTTGTTGGCAGC
The DNA here is from genome assembly GCA_905231905.1 of Symbiodinium pilosum. Lineage (NCBI taxonomy): Eukaryota > Dinophyceae > Suessiales > Symbiodiniaceae > Symbiodinium > Symbiodinium pilosum. Next base: position 17,824 of record CAJNIZ010014448.1, read on the forward strand.
CTGCGTGGAAGTCGCAAGCCTCAGCATCCCGTATAGGCATGAGAATTTAGTACTTTCCACAAAAAGGGGTACCCTACTATACACCCCTAGATACTATAATCCTTACTCTGGGGACTCCAGAAAAGAAGTCCCTAATTTTGGGAACCCAATTTGAGCTTTGGTTGAGTTTAGGATGGAGGTCCAGACGAAGGGGACACAAGGTGCTGTGGGGAGCCTATCATTCAGGATAGCGGGTTCTGGGTTAAGATTTGTAAGTGAGTTGCGATTCCTTTTTGAATGTAGGAGATGTGGAAGCATAACGTGGCCCATTTAGACAAGACTACTTGAACCTCAGCCTGCAAGCGTCGTTCGAGGACGGAGGCCTCTGAAGACAGCAACTGCTGCTGACAAGAGGAGTGGCTCAAGTCACTGCTCACAGCAGGCAGGGACGGGAACGGACAGGAACCCGGCCCTTCCAGCAGGGCGGAGGCATCTCTCCTTGCAGCGCGAGCACAGAAGCCCGGACGGTGGCTGAGAGCTTTTGGAACAACCACCCTACCGTCCCCGGCAGCCATCGGCGAAGGATCCAAGCCGCCTCTGTGTCCCAGACACGGTCACCAGCCATCTCAGCGACATTCGGCGACCATCGACAGGAAGCGGGAGGGAGGGAACAATCTCCAGCCCGCATCAACTCCAACAAGAAGCCATTTGTCATGTCCCTGCGCTTCAGCTCGCCAAACCCCACGAGCACGACTTTGTAATCACAGGCCCTGCAGTCTTCCAAACCCCTGAACCCAATGCTCAAACCCTGATCATATTTCCCCCGGCCCAGAAACCCCAAACCCTACACCCTAAACTCTCAGGCTCGTTCTGCCCAGAAACTTGCTCAAGTCATCCTGCTCGGATGAACCAATAGCATCGTTGATCTTGACCACCAAGTCGTTGGTGATCGACTGCAGATGGGGCTTACCTAGCCCTTTGCGTTTGGGGGTTGAACGGACTTCTACTATTTTCAGCTCCCGATTTGATATTCACACCGGATTTTCCGATTTGTGGTGGTAGGAGAGGGAAGCTTTGCCCTGTAAGCCTTGGGAGACTGAACCCATAAAGGTCTTGAAGTTCTATACAACACAGAAACCCAAATGGGGCCACCACACACAATTACCTGCTTGCAAGATGCCTATAGGTGGGGTTCCATGATTTTCCATGGACGGTAGCCACCGGCATATGGCATCTCCTAGGTGTCCCTCAGAATCCCCATCAACTCAAACAAAGCACACACCACTCCGTGGCCTGCACATGTGCCTGACAGCTGAGCTCAAACACTAGAAACCTGAAATGGGATCCTAGACCCTAAGAATTTTACCAACTAGCTCCGGGACCTTCTGAGGCAACCCCTTAACCCAACAACCCTTCATTCCCATGCAACTCTAAACACTTTCCCAAAAACGCCCGTTTTGAAAGCCCAAACCCCTCAGCGCCTTCAACTGCTTGACCATGTCCATCATTGGGACGCGCACCTCTGTGTGGAAGTCCTCGGCTTTGAGTTAGAACCAGGCGATTTGCCACGTCCCGCGTGGGGTTTGGGGCTCATAAGAGCTAAGTCTAAACTCCTAGTATCCCCCTTAATAACCCCTAAAGTAGTCCCCTATATATCTCCTATAGAACCCCCTTTAAGGAGTTAAGACTATAGCTCAAATAGGGTTCTATATACGGACCAGATGTTTCCCTGTGGACCAGACTGGGGCTCAAGGGGGAAGGCAGAATTCCTAATGTAATCCGCTCCCCCTAACATTAAACCCTCCTCACCCTAAAGTATGCAGGGGTTAGGGTTCAGGGTTCAGGAGTACTTAATATTAGAGGAGGTGGGGGGGTTTCATATAAGGGAGAATGGATTAATGATCTAGGTCTAAGGCTTTTGAGAATGTGAAGGTGGATCCCTTCTTGGGTGTAAACAAATATTCATCTTCTGCCCCTACGCCCTAATCTAAGGAAGTCATCTTGGAGCCAGCTGTGCGGACACCAAGCTCAAAGCTCAAAATCATCTAGGGCTTTGTTGTGGACATGCTTAGGGATTTGCGTGATTACCGTGCAAGTCTCAGGATTTGAAGCTTGAGATTTGTTGAAGGCTTCGACCTCTCAACCCTGAACCCCCTGAAACTCGCGCGATGATCCCATCCCCCGGTTCGTTGACCACAGCAAAGTAACGCAACTAGGTGGTTTGATATCGATTTCATGGGCGTGCTTTAACGTCGCCCCATTAATAGGCCCGCTCCAGTGATCAACCTCTTTCAGGTAGGCATATTGTAAGGTGAAGAGGTCAAGAAAATACTGGAGAATCAAATGGAAAGTGTTGAATTCAACGCAGCTCGAGCATTCTCTGAGCATGGCGGGCACTATCAAGTGGAAACGAAAAATGGAAAACGAAATGGAAAGGATGATAATGGTGGTTTGGGCTAAGTAGGTGTATTACACAACACTGGTGTTATCTACCATAATTCTATTCCTAGACTTTACGAACTTTAGGACATTACCTGGATACTTCTCCTAAACCCTATACCCTAAACCCCTACAGTACATCCTGACCCCGAGAGGCTGTAATAGAGCACGAAGGCTTATGAAGCTTACAGAGCCTGATCACCGCAACCTTTGCGTTCATGCAGGGGACTGGGGAGATGGATGCCTATTTTTGTCCCATATATTTGTCCCTACATTCACGGCCCATCCTGAAGCACAAGTAACTTGCCTTAAGCCAAAAGTGCCCCTGAAGCCTTTCTGACATATCCATGGGATTAACTTCAAATCTTGGAATATCAAACTCTGGGGACATGGGATTGCGGGGCTAGCAAAGGGGTGTGGTGTGAAGGGGCCTGGGACCACGACCTCGTAGCCAGAAGCCTCGAAACGCCCAAGCCCAGCCCTCAAACCTACACACCCCAAAGAGGCAGCTCCAGAAACTGCCCTGGACCGGGCTGCAACCAATTACCTACAAAGCCTAGCTGGCATATGAACTCCAGTCTATTCTCCTGAAAGTTAGACTATAGCTCGCATGAGGCTATAGCCTGAGGATCCGCACGTTTGGGTGGAAATCTCCACATAGAAGCGACCCAGACATTAACATACCTTTTGAAGGCGATTCTGCTGAGAGATCCTCAGGCCCTCCAGATCCCCCTGACCCTAGACTTATGTTCACTCACAAAACCGACAAGAAGAACCAACCTACCTTACATGGTCTTGAACCCAACAGTAATTTCTGTACAAGGGACCATTTGACCGCATGACACCCTAGAACCCTCGAAAGCATTGCTCCAAGGATCGATAGCACATCGGCCCACCTCGGGAAACTCAGAGCAGCAAAGCAAGGCGTGCAATGTGATGAGGGGCTGTCCCAAAAACACGTCTTCTGATTGCTAGACGACCCTAAGCCGTAAACCACACACTACACAGCAGGTCGGAGTTCTGCAGTCCCCAAATGCACCTGTGAAACCTAAACTGATAAAGAAAGCTGATTACACGCCCGCAAACCAGCACAAGAACTAGTCGTGGTCATAAAGGAAGAATGTAGATTTGTGTGTACATATCTCCAAAAGCATGCCAGAAACATATCGTCGCAACCCAGTCGATCTATACAAACCCACTACTGTGTAAACCGAGCATGTGCCCATGAACCAACTCGCATCCCCTGCAAAAACTATGTACTCGCCCTCGCCAACATTCTACACTCCCACGGCCCATGTAAGCCGCAGCCCGCTCAAGGTGACGGGCATGAGACCAGGTTAGGGAACAGACCAAGGCCCACATTACTTACAAGATGTGTTCACAAATGTTTTTGGACTACTGTGGGGCATCTGAAATTGCTAAAGGCCATGATGCACCCATGTCCAACAAAGTGATTTTGCGCGCCTGGAGCGCATTCAGCGCGCACGCTTCCTCAGAGCCATGCTCGCAGTCCTTGCTGCTTTATCTTTGGCAAGGCTTTGGGTATGTTGCTTCACAATGCTTAAGCTTCTTTTTCGGTGCTTGGGCTTTCGGTTTAAGAGTTTGGGAGTGAAGGTCTGGGGCGGAGCAGGAGGTCATGGAGTTATTAATAGGTAAAAAATATATGGCTTAGAGGTTCATCCATCACACGGCGCAATGCGCTGGTGTAGGGCCGGCGGCGGGCTGTCGGCATCAGAAACAGAAAATATTCCTGTGTTCCAGGCTTGCTGTTTGCGTCAGAAATCTCAGAAATCCACACAACCTTAGACTGCAACACCTATATGTGCTGACGGCAGCTTAGAAAACAGCGTAACAGCCCAAGACTGACGCTGACCCATGTGAATTACAACCATCTCTTGGCTCAATCAGATGACGACCCAGGGCTCCAGTTACCCAAATAGGTTACTGGGCTATGTAGCTTTCGAGTATATAGAACCCAGTTCCCATTTAGGTAACTGGAGCCCTAGGGTATGCTAATAACAACAAAGCTACTTGATATCACCTGGTCATACCTTGGCTTCTCGGTCAGTTGATTTGCTCGCCACGGTTTTTAAAGATTATGGGCCCTTGTGGTTATAGATCATATTACAGCAGCTAATCATTAGGTGTACCAAAATGGGAGTCGAATTTTGAGAGCAAACCATGGAATAGTGATCCCAGGTTCCATTTCACATTCCATTTTCTTCTCCAGCTGATTCCCCAGGATTGGGTCACATCTTGTACTCAACTACCTAGCTTCTTGACCTAAGCCCGAAACCCTAAAGCTACCCCGAGTCCTCAACCATGGGCTCACCTTGAAACCTTAGCCCTCAAGCAATGCTAAATCCTAAAGTCCAAAACTACCCTAAACCCAGGACTACAAACCCCAATGCTACTACGAGTGCCGTAACTATCAAGGTCAGGGGTCATCATCCGCAAAAAACGCAGATGAAAGCTCTTGCCAGCTTTCTGCACCTCAGGGCTTTATCGTTTTTCTGGTTGCTGCAATGATTGTGAAAACCACTGTGAGTATGCGATTGCAACTATGGTTCGTGTCAGTGTTCTTCTGCTTACTACTGCGTCTATTCCTGTTGTTATTACGGCTACTACGAGAAAACATTGTGATTATTTGGTGATGTTCTGTCGTCAGTATCATCATGATTCTAACAAGTGTTCTGATGACTATGGATCACAGGGTTACGGTACAGCACGCAAACTTGCTCACTGAATTGCTGATGCTTGTTGTGCTGAACCCAGGCCCGCAACTTTGACCATCACCGGCGGACCCCCGAGAACCAAACACGCGAGGGGCTGGATAATTATCAACGTTTGTTGAAACCTATTTCAGGTACCCTACACTTTGGGTCGGCCTGGAACCTAGGTCCAGAGTCTTGGCAAGTGGTCAGAGCCCTGTAGTCACTTCAAGCCCTAACCCAGAAGATGCTGATAATTTCTTGCAACAGTGAGCCCCATTTCCCAAATCCTGAAACAAGCTGCAAATAACTTCAGAAGTCTCGCCAAGGAAGAAATATTACAGCCTGGTACCTGCCCAAAGTCATTTGACTTGAACTGCCATCCCAAACGCGACACCAAAAGCTTCAAAAACTTACGGCGCACCAAATAACACCTCAAACGTCTGAACTTAAAGCCAGGCACTAAACACTGCACTTAGCTCTAAGCCAGGACCCGGGCTGGTACACGCAGGCCCCGAACACCAAGCCAAAACAACCTCCAAGCCTTCTGAAACAGCGGCTAATCATGGAAGTTGCAAGTCCAAACTTCAAAAGCAGCCTGTGACTCTAAGCCCTGCACCCTCCCGCCCTCCCGTCCCTTTTTTTAGGAGAAACAGAGGCCCTGAAAACGGGAAATCCCAAACCCAGAAAACCTGACGGCCTCGGGTGCAGGTGGCCAAGCAAAAGGCCAAGGCAACCGCAACGCGGGCCATCATGGAGAGCGCTTCCTTACGGTGCGCGGCTTAGGGTTTAGGGATTTAGGGGTAAGGGTTTGGGGGTTAGGGTTTAAGGTTTAGGGGTTTAGGGTTTAGGGTTTAGGGCCGGTTTGGGTTTCAGGGCTTAGGACGTTTTGTCACCTTCTTTGCTGAGCAGTGCCATGCCGACGTAGCATCCATGTGTGCACCACCTCTGAGATGCCTCACATACCCTGAATCTGGGAAGAGCCTCAATTACTCAAGTAGCCATGAACTTTAAACTTTTCGATGTGGATCCCACTATACCTTGAATACACCTCATGGCAAACCTCTCCTCCTCCTGAAAACCCAGGAGGGAGTTGGTGGCCCTAAATAGCTGTATCTCAAAACAAGGTCTCAACTCTGAGGTCGAAACATATCCTTTCAACATGCTGACTCCCCGCTGCATAGGAAACACCTCCTCGGCCCCTAGTTTGCGTTTGACGCGCGATAGAACAATAAGAAGATTCATGATCGCGAAGAGATTGCTATTTTGGGAAAATACTTCCAAGCACGAAGATCCGAAAAAAGCCCTAAGCCCCGTACTGCAAGTCCTGCATCATGAAGAAGAACCAGCTACCCGAAAGACAGCGGCCGAGCGTCAATCCCAAGCAAATAACCAGAAGAAAAAAAGAAAAGGGGCGTGACAATGAGAGCCGAAGCTGCAGATCAGTTACCACAAGAATAGTAATAGTACTAGTCACAAGTACTAGCAACAATACTAGTAAGAGTGATAGTGATAACTATAGTAGCACCTAGTCACAATGATAGTAGTAGTAGTAGTAGTAATAATATATGAGCTACGCTGGATCGCCATTCCAGGATCCAGCAGGTTGAGGGTACATCTCATGCATCTCTCAGAGTGTACACGCCCATGTTTGCCCCCAAGCAAGAAGAAGCACTTTAAGCTTTGCAAACGTCATCGTGCATGCTGCTTTCAGGGGATCACTTTCCGGAAAGCTGCTGCCCAGCATGCCCGGTATCAGAGTTTGAAGCTTCAACAAAACTACCACCTCAGCCACAGTCAGCAGCCACACCACCACCACGACCACCACCGCCCCCACCACCGCCCCCGCCCCCGCCCCGCCACGGCCACCATTGCCACCTTTACATACCTTTACTCGTGATATCAGCATTGCGACCCGCACGCCTACTCCATTCTCCCCTCCTTATTCTCACCTTCAATACCACGTTTGGTAAGCATGCTGCTCTGAAGTCTCATGGCTGAGACATCCTGAAGGACTCTTTACTTTCCAACCACAGTTCCTGGCATGATCCATACACTGCCATGTTATAACGTCTGCTTTGAAGAATCCCGACACGCGCTCTATGACCATTGAAAAGATGTCCCTTCTCTGCAGGTTCCACAACCCTCTTGCAACCCCAGGGGTCCCTGAAAATCCCTAAACTTACTTTTGGCTAGCTAGGAATGAAGGAATGGATTCCTATAGTTGGCCCCTACATAACTATATAACCCATTGTTGTAATTTCCATTTGCTTTTCCATTCCTTCATTCCCACCCAAAAACCCTGAACCCCAAACCCTCAATAAACCCTATATTACCCCATTATAATAGGTTCCATTTGCTTTTCCATGCCTCCCTTCTCAGCTAACCAAAGGCCAGCTTAGGTTGCCTGCATCTGCGGAGGCCGGCCGCCGTAGCCGCGCACCGTGGATGCCCACGGGCCCTCCAGAATGATTTGGTACTTTCCCTCAATAGGGTGCCCCCCCCTGCAGACCCCCAAATACCATAATCCTTATTATGGGGGCCTTCAAAAAAAGTACCCCTAATTTTGGGAAACCCCAACTTTTTGGCAATTGATGTCTTATTAAGATATTGAAGGGAGGATTGAGGGGTTGAGACTTTCAGATTTCGGGCTCCAGGCTATGGAGTTGTGATTTAGAATTTGAGTCGAGCAGTCGTGGGGTTTTGGCTTCAAGCTTTTTAGATGTCAAACACACCCCCACCCCACCAACATCCCATGCTACTTATGAGGCATCAAATAAGGCCATCTTGCACTGGGAGCAGGTCATCACAGCTCAGGGCAAACTGTACAGGGTTCAGAAAGTTTAGGGCCTAGGGCCTAAGGGGAGGCTCGCACAGTTCAAAGCAACCTATCTTTGCGAGTTTGTCAGAGCCCCCTGATACTGCAGCACTAATTGTTCCGAGATGTTTTATGTACATTGAGTGCGGGTGTCGCAGATCTTCCTTCACAAGCTTAGCCTGGGCCCGCATCACAGAAGTGGACACACAACTGACAGATAGCATCCCTGAGCTCTCAGCTCTTTGACCCAACAAACTTCCAAGAAACATGTGCGTGCCGTCATCTTTTGGGTGGCCCTATGCATAATTACAATTAAGCTGTAATCTAGAAAATAAAGCTCTGGAGTTCAGCTGCAGACTGAAAGGTTTTCAGGACTTCGTGCAGTGCAAGCTGACAAGCACCTCCACCTTTGTTGTCACATTGTTTGCTTGGACCACTGTACTGTTGACCCTGGTGGTGACAGTAAGAACTGTAGCAATACCGGCACCAGCAGTGATGCTGACAACGCCACTGGCAACTTTTTGAGTGACACCTTCGCTGCCTTCCTACAGCCCTGTGCTCTGCAATTGCAGAGCTTGGACCTGAGACAGCTAGCAGAGGCTACAAGGCGAGCGTGCCGAAAAGATTAGTCCTGATGGCCTGGAACGAATATGCCAGGAAGCTCACAGTTTCTGTGTTAGCGATTGCTCAATGGTGTCGACTTATGCAAAGGGAACTATTTGAATGAGTCTTTGTCTGGGAATACAGCGCAGCTGCCGAAACTGAGGCCCCATGCATGTCCTCAAAGTCCAAGCTACACCTACTCCCTTGGTCAGTATATGAGACACTGGCGGCGTTGCTGGCCCTTGCCTGGTGTGTGAAACAAGAAGCACACTTCGCAGCTATACATCCTGAGATCTTCTTCTTGAAGGAAGGCCAATTGAACAGCTACGTAATCTACTACATAACCCTTACATGACCTCTATATGAAAACTCTTTAAAATGCCTACACTCTATTTATCTAAACATCCCTATTCAATCCGTACATTCGCCCTCTAAAGTCATGTCTGCGCCAACCCCGAAACCCCATGCACTTCGGGGATTTGACTCGCGGACAGCTCGGTCATCCGTCGTCTCAGAGGACGAGCTTACCCTGCACAGCTACAATGTTCTTGGGCCTACTACTGGTTTAGCCGGGAATGAAGGAATGCAAATTACAATTCTGATTCTATTGTGGGATTACTATAAGGATCCATCATTCCTTGCTGCCTAGAGGAAAGCAGGGGCAAGAAGCTGACAAACGTTCAGGGTTCTTTCTGCTCACCTGAGGGTTAAGTTTGGGCTGTTGTCCAGGGATTTGCCTTGCGATTGCGGAACGCAGCCCATGGATGTTTAAGAACTGCCGCAACCCCAAAAGCGACAGTGCTGGCCATGCCTTCTTGGCGATCACTCCCAGGATGTGGAGGTAGGTGGTGAAGTCCATGGCATCCTGCAGGTTGCAGAAGGTACCCATCTGCCTAAGCTAAAGGGACTTTAATGGGAGCATAATAGAATATAAGGACCCGGTTAGGTATGTTCCTATTATATTCCTACTATATTCTTGGGGTTCCCTGTTTGGAGTTCCCAGTAAAGTCCCTTTACTTGCATTGCTAAGTCACATCACGTGAGAATTCGCGGGCTTGATGTCGTGAAGGGACTTGTAATGCTGGCTCTTCACTCAAGCACTGCCTGTAGAATTTCGAGTGGTCCCAGCAACAGGCATCTTGGCGCAGTGGCCCTAAGATGAATGATCACCAATCACAAATTCCGTGGTACGGCCTTGGCTGGCAGAGCCTTGGAAAATGCTAACGGTCTTGCAGGGCTTGCTTGCTTCTCGGCGCTTGCTGTCTATGCTTTCCAAGCGCCAGCAATCACAAGAAAGGCTCAGCCGTTGAGATAAGATCTGCACACACACTCTGCGGACTTTCACTCCCAGTGCAAAGAGAGTAGCTTGCAGGAGTCTCGAACTCAAACCTCCCCTCGCGAATCAGGTCAAAAACCTATGATGTCATGGTCCCGGACCCTGATGCTAGATGGGCACTCTGCCCTGAGGCCCTGATTGCTGTCTGTCCTTGCTGGTTTCCGAGTCATCCAGTGCCTGCGGGCTGCAGGGCTCTGGCAAAGAATGTCTTCTACGTCGGCTGTTCATTCCACAAAAACTCAAGCCAAAGGAAGAAAGATATGTAGTTCCCACTTCCCAGAACAAAAACCTGGCTTCAGTAGCCTCATCTCAGACCTCACGTAGGAAAAACAGGGACAGAAGAGCGAGCAAAAGCTGGATTGCGAGGATACACGTTCGAGGGAATTGGGGCTGCTTTGCTTTTGAGCCTGGGCTCAGGTTCTTGTCCAGAATTTACGTCCCTGCTCAGAGCAGGGTGTCCCAATCAAAGTAGAACTATACAAGCTTCCAAACAGAGCTGCGGAGTGTTTTCGGGTTGGACGCCACTTTGGGGTCCAGGTTTCATAGTGACTGGTGAATTGTCATGCCTGCAAAGCTATTCGCATCGTTGGCATCACAGATTCTCTTGTATGATGATGGCATCTATTTGGCAGGTCCAGGCTCAAGTGACCTGAACTTTTTCCGGAAAGAATGTCCTCCCACTGATAATGGTACCCCCGCCAGCTCGCCCCAATACTTACTGACACTTACCCCTCTACATTGCCATGATGTGACGGCACCATATTGGGAACCTAAACCCCAAACCCGTGGTGGGCCTGTTATTGAGGGGAGGGGACTAGACGTTCAGATCTTCCAGCCCAAGCCAGCAGACCTTAAAGCGCAAACTTCAGCCAGAAATCTCTAATTATACTCCAAGAGCCTAAGCTAATGATTTTGTGATATATGGTACTACGGATCTGCAACAAGGATGTTAATTATGGTCTCTACAATACACTCAGAATCCTCCCAACTAAAGATGGCAGGGCATGCAGACTCCCGGACTCAAAATACTCAAATCCTTGAACGAAAATAAGCTATCAAAAGCAACACCAGGATTCCGCGCCACCACGGCCAAATTGCAAGCTGCCGTACAGTAGGCCCTCTTACTGCCAAGCACATATCAACACCAGAAGGTAAACAATAGCAATACAGTAGTGATAGTGCTCTGCCTCCCGGAGAGCAATACTCTGATCCACCGAGAGCTTCATGGTCTTGAAGAGGTCGTTAGCCTTCATACAGCCGCATGGGATGCAAAACTTGTTTTCCGGCATGAAACTTCTGAGGGCCAAGAAAAATACATGACAGCAGTCATCATAAATCAGGTTTGGGAACAGCACTCCTGCTTGCGCTCAAAGCCACCACGTCAAGAGCCTATTCACAGCTCCAAGAGCCTTTTGTTGGAAGCCTCACCCCCAAGGCTCCCAAGTTCCTCAAGTTTCTTCAATTGTGCAGGGCTCAAAAGGTGGGGTAAAGGAAGGTGGGGTATAGGAAATAAGCCCCAATATAATGGAGTGTATACTAGGGATCCTTTAACCCACCTACCCTCATCCCACCTTCCGAGCCCCCTGACAATTGTAGTGTCCAACAGTCAGCCCTCAAAGCAAGTTATATAGGGACTATATGGGGATAATGGAAAACAAAATGGAAACTACAATAAGGGGTTATTTAGGGCTTAGGATTTAGGGTATATAGTCCCAACTCTGGACCCCCATGGGCCTTCCCGGATTCCTCCCACTGCTTGAGATGCCAGTGTATCTCGCATACAGAAGTAGTAGGTCATGATTCTCAGGACCCCAGGCAGATACCTGGCAGTTTCCCTAAATTTGGGACCCAAAATTGACCCCAAATACTTTCCGTAGCCCTTATTTCAAGGACACGCAAAATAGCACATCTAACTTTGTGAAAGCCTAAACCCTAAACCCCAAAAATCCCAACATAACCCAATATGACCCTAGATGACCCCTATAACCTCTCTTTAAAATTGTTTTCAGAAACTCCAATGTCAGCCCTCAGCCTGAGATTCGTTGATGGAGCCGCTGCCATCAAAGTCAGCCTTCAGGAGACAAGGAAAGAGAAACAAATCAGGCTCTGAGTATATTACAGTGTATATTAAAGTATAATATAGTATAATGTAATAGAATATAATGAAGTATAATATTTTCGAGGCACTGTGGAGAAGGCTTTTGCCATCTTCTTCTTGAGCTTACTGTACATTTACAAAGAAGCAAGCTGCCTTCCGACAACTTCGAGAGAAGCATCAATCGCAGCAACAATGGCAGAAACAACAACAAGCAAAAGCAATCACAGCACAAGTATGAACAACCCTACGGTTTAGGAGACCAAGCCCATAATGAGACCGTGGCCAAAACTACCGTAGCAGTACTGGCTGCAATAGCAGTGCAAGCTGAGGTCTGCATTTGAGCGTTGTTGGAAGCATTCCGGGTTATTGAGCTGGCTGCCGTGGACTCCTTAAACAAAAAGAGGACTTTTACTATTACTCTCACTGCTTATCCTATCCATACTATAACTACTATCATAGCTTCTACTATTATGAAGAAAGGCGCTCATTTTCAATGTGCATGCTGCCGTGAACTCATGGCCTTGGCCTAGCCTGCCGGTTTTTCTCAGGGAAATAGAAGTTGGCAGCCCAAAGGGGTTTAGGGTTTAGGGAACAGAATCAGAAGGTTTCAGGGTTTAGGGAACAGAAGGCAGCATAGTCCCCTTAAGCAAGTAGAATATGGGGTATGTGGGGATCTTATTTATGCTCTTGCGGAAGTCCGTAGTCGATCTACTTACGAGGGACTATGTTTAGCCCAAACAACGCTTAGCCTACATTACTCGATGAAGAAATAAGGGACGGTTTTTTACACGAGTATAAGGAATCCCATACCCAAAAAATATAAAGGATCCTGAACGTTGACCCAGAAGACGCCTCCTGTGGAACAAGGACAGCCACCCGGCTGAAACCTTGAGGATGGCTACTCTTCAATCTTACCGGGTTTTGGTAGGAAATAAGTGAATACAGTGTCTCCGGAGCATAAAGGGAATGAGGGAATACACTGTGTGGAGATTCTATTGGGATGTTTTATGGTGACTATGTAGGGGTTTTATTCCCACATTCCCTACTAACCAGCAGTAGGCACCTCAAACGGCCAGAGAAGCTGTTCCCCAAAAGCCCTCATAGGGTGCCGCTCTAGGAAAGCCGTACCACCACTTACACCACTCACGTCTCTGGCAGGACGCTCGGGAACTTGAAACCGGGCAAGACATTGAGAAACAAGATAAACTCCGAACAGGATCTGAAGCCACATCATACTCCGGCCTTCACGAACTGCTCCCGAAACTGTGCCACCTGGCAGCACTGGTCAAGAAAAAGTAGATGCCTCGATAATATTAGGACTGTGCATGCACTAGAATGCATTGTACGGTTAACTGCGTCTTTGTACCTGCGGCTTCTTGCAATGGCCTGTACGTAGCTTCAGGGCTTCAGGGGCCATGACCCGTTTCCTGAACTTGCTGCATCAAGAGAGCCAGTCGCCCGGCCTGCGCAGATGTGAAGCCCGCCTGCACATTGTTGCATGAACCGACTTCTGCTGATGTCCAACAGCCAGACCTCTCTCGAAGGTTTTTGCCTCTTAGTATTGCTGGTTCCAAACGCACCAACAGGACACGGCTCACCTAATTTCTGAGGGTACAGTCATGGCTACCACCGCGGTCCCTCGACTAATCCTGTAGGGTGTTGATATTTCTGATGGCCTACACCAACCCAAAGCTAGGTGCTATGCTTTCTTGGCAAGCATACTCATTCCTTGTTACTTCACGATAAGGTCATCCCCCCACTCCCATGGGCAGAGGAACGACTGGCCTCCTTGATGATGTGGTCCTCCTTTGCCCAGGCTTCCTGACACGTCAAGATATACCGTAGTAGTTGTTTCCATTTTCTTTTCCATTATCCCCATATAACCCCCATATAACCCCAATATATACCCCAGTACTAGTTTCCGTTTTCTTTTCAGAGCTTTGAGGACAGCAGGGAATCGGCCACGGAAGACTGTTTGAGAGGCTCCTCGCAACTTGCCCTGTCTGGTCATTCCATGGAGCTATAACCCCAATATATACCCTATTATAATCTAGTAGTTTCCATTTTACTTTCCATCATCCCAATATATCATAGTATATTACAGCTTAACATCGCGCACGTGAGTCTTTGATCTCGCTTGCAATTGATGGAAGGACTGTGCATGGCTGTGCGGCTTGTAGACCATGAGGAAACATTGGCTCACCCTTACGAATTGTCTTCTTTGTGACAAGCATTGAACGATGGCATCAAAAAGATGTGATTTGTCGACTGCCTTGGCCACTACTTGCCTGGCACAACATGTTGAAAGCATGTTGCGGAGGCCAGTGATAGACATTTAAAATGGTGCAACAGCATGAGCTGGCTGTGATCCTGAGACTTTATGGTTGCAGGGTCTCAAGATTTCCAGAACCCTTAAAACAATAAGTGGGGTTCTAGAAAGGCAGCCCTCTGACAAGCCCTCACATTTTCCGGCCACGTCATATCATTTCCAACATGCTCGAACAGTACGCAAACACAAGCATGAAACACCGCTGACTTTTGGCTTCATTTTCTGTGCCCTGAGGGCAGTCGCAACCACGTACTACTTCTTTGGTCCAACAGCTTGGCAACACTGAGCAAAACCTATTTGCAGAGGGCGTCTCTTCTTGCGTCCAACTACACATGCACTATGATTTTTGCCCTATTATAGGAATTGCAATGTTCTCTTCCATTATCCTTATTTAACCCCTATACAACATCTATATGAACCCTGCATTATACAGTAGCTTCCAGTTTCTTATCCATGCAGCAGAAATCGGCAGCGCCTCAGATCGAGCATCATCATACCTCAGATGCGGCTCCGCTCATTGGTCATTGGAAGTGTAGTATATATGAGCTATAGTCTATAGTCAAAACTCCTAGTATCCCCCTTCATAGCCCCCTATATAACCCCCAACTAAGGAGTTAAGACCCTAAACCCAAAACCGACCCTAAACCCAAAACCCTAAACCCTGTATGATCTCTGATATTATCCTTAATATAACCCCTTTTTAAGGAGTTTAGACTATAGCTCATATAGTCACATTGAAGCATCCTACCTGGTCCACGCAGGTTCCCCAAGAAACAACAGCACGTTCGCAGGCGCGCATTCGGGCTTGAGGCGATTAATGGTGACTGGTTGTACAGGTAACACGTAACAAGTCGTCACCCAGTCTCCTATCTCTTCCCTATATACCAACATATTGTGCATCACGTGACTAGAGTTCCACACATGGAACCAGAAACCGCATGGGGACAACCTTGAGACAAGCAACCTTTTGGCTGATCCTGCTGCTCAGCACTGAAGTCGTGAATCTTCAACCCTGTTCCAGAACCTTAAATCATACACCCTAAACAAAGAACTCTCAACGTCAAGCCCCTTTTTCCATAGCCCAAAACTTGTGAAACCCTACAGCTTTAAATCAACCCTTAGAACGCCCTTTCAAAAATCTAAGGCCCAGGCAGCCGGACGACCCAAAACATCTCTGCGAGACTGAGGCTTCCCTCCACCAGATTCTCCTTGTAGGGTTGAGGGCTTATTGTGGTTGACCTGGAAGTTCCTGGGTACTTCAAGATTGTTGAGGCACCTTGAAACGTCATCATAAATCTGTGCGTAAAAATAAAACAAAAACAACGGAGGTACGCATAGAGTCTTCAGACCTACGTACCACAAGCAAGGTTCTAAGTCAGTGTCTTCTATAAGTACCCAAATTGTTTTCAAGCTGTAGGTAGATACGCTTTACAAATAGCCAAAAGTTAGTAGGCACGCTGAAGGTATCCAAAAAATGTGAAAAACCTGTCCTGGGATTCTTATATCGTACTGAACCTCTCTGGCCCTCCAAGCAGTAGTGCAGCACGCAGTGGTTTTCCGTTGGCCGATGAAAGCACGGTTTGAGGACCCAAGATTAAGGACTCGTTACCTACATCCAACTCGGTTTATGGTTTAGGGTTTAGGGATCTTGCAGCAGCTACCCAAAAAAGACCTGAATATTCGCCGCATGCATAGCTGCTTGTATGGAACAGCCGGACGAAACTAACCTAGAATGGCAGAACATTGGGTGTGATCATGGATGTTGGAGCATATCATCTAGTTCCTCACCCTTCTCTCCAAACCGCAACGGCTAAAACCCACACCACTAGCCCTAATTAAACCTCAAACAGACTCCAAACCCTAAACCCCAAACCCCAAACCACCAACCCTAAATCCAAATATCCAGATACTGCCAACCTAAACCCTGAATACCACAGTACTTTCCATGTTATTTTCCCTTCCCTTTTATACCCTAAACCCTACACCCTAAACCCTAATTCATGGGACTCCACCTTTCCTCCCAGCCTCCCAGGATTTCAGGCTAAGCTAGAAACTGACCATGCCAAAAGATCTGTTCACAGCTGGTTTAACCAGCTTTGCTCAGGTCCAGCATTATGATGGTCACAAAGCCCAACAACAAACGGGGCGGGCCGGGTGGGCCGCGCAAAATAACCCTAACTTCTGACTGGAGCCCATTTGGCCGCATTGTCAGATTTCACAGTTGATGCTAGGACTCATCAGTTGCCACTTTCTGCTGACGGATGCATCACCTTTCACTGAACGGTTCGTTCATGAATAATCTGTCCATTCATGGGACTCCACCTTTCCTCCCAGCCTCCCAGGATTTCAGGCTAAGCAGCACCGTGCAGCAAGCACAGGAAATGAGCTTTTGGCGAACAGGGTGTGAGTGCCGAGAGGTTAGAAACTGACCATGCCAAAAGATCTGTTCACAGCTGGTTTAACCAGCTTTGCTCAGGTCCAGCATTATGATGGTCACAAAGCCCAACCACCGGCACTGGCTGTGAAAACAAGATCACAGCCGATAAAATCAATAAGAATTCCACCAGTTGTGTGTGTGGGGTCTTCAGAAAAACAGACTGTCACAACAACCAGAACGCCGGTGAAGCCTTTGTGAGCGGAGCAGACTCACAGTTGCCCGGGCACCTGCCATCAGCACCAGGCATCTTCCAGCTGCCTGTCGGAGCCAACTCTGCGCCAGGATGCGCAGAATCTGCCGCATTGTGCCCGGATGTAGGATGCCGAGCGCCGGCATAACAAACACCCGTCAAAACTGCCAACAAAAATTGAATTCATGGGTCCATATTCGGAAGTGTGCACATCATGCCTGAGAGGCAGGGCTTCCAAACACATCACGCAGCCCAGAGCTGCTTCACTTTCGCGATCGCTTCCTCTTTCCACGTGACGGGTAGTCTGCAGGATTCTCGCTCGAAGGGACGAAAACGAGATGCAACTGAAGATTTCCTGCCATAGTCAAAGAAGCAGCCTTCCGCAAAAGCCTGTTCAATTGTGAAGATGATCTCCCTTTTGCTGCAGCACCAAGAAAGACTGCAGAGTCTAACAGCACAACCACTCTTGTCGAGTGATGCCTGGTAGACCGCAAAAGCCACTTCAAGAAAAGCACGAACGCTTCACCTTCCAGGACGTTGATGTGAGCAGAAAACTTGGAGCGAACACTGAAAACGTCGGAGAACTGCTCAAGCTTCAAATTGAGGTAGCGTGCCTCCAGCATCCGGTCCGCGCTCAAACTCCTAGCAGCATCACCGTCCATAACCACAAAAGCCCCTTGCTTTTCAGCCCAGCGAGCAACAGTTCTGACCATCTCCTCTGAGGCGTGCACAACGCTTGCCCCCAATCCATACGATGAACTGGCATCTGTAGCTCCAAGCATAGGCAAAAAGCGCCTTCGTAAGTCGCAGCGCCAGAAAATGCCCAAGCAAAGGCTGCATGCCAGCTCTCCCAAAACTTTCTTAGGCAGCGGTACAGAATCGGGACTGTCACTAATTGTGAAATCATAGATGGCGCTGTAGACCGAGAGCTTTGGCCTGACCAAGAGGTCAAACCATTGTAAGACTCCCAGAAGCTGCTGGACTTGCCGAGGCGAGCCCACCTTGCACCTGTGCATGTGCAGAAAAGTCAGGATCATCGCCAAGTAACGCCCCCCAGGCACATCCAGGAAGTAGCCGTCCACCAAATCAACACCAACACATGTGCCGCAGAGCTCATCGTCCTCGTCCTTCTTCGGATTTCGGACAGCACGTCGTGCATCCATGGCTGCATCAAAAGCCCTAGCCGCAGTAGAGGTAGCGCCTGGGCCGGCGTCGCTGAAGAACATAACATCGTCAGTGGCCACAGCAGCAACCAGCTCAAACGATGAAGGCGTCACGCAGTCACAGGCCAAAAGAGACGAAGTTTGAATCCCAGAATCCTGGCAAACACTCAGCATCTCTTCTTGGGCTATATAAGAAGACCAGGAAAATCCCATGGGCCAAACGCAGTGCAAAGGAAAAAGCATCCCATCTCGCCAAGCATGACCACTTTCCATGTGCTGCTGTTGCTCATCAACTGTCATTCCGGCCTCGACCAGTTCCGCTGTCGAGAGCGGCGGCTTTGCCATGTACTCACGGAGAGAAAAGGGAAGCTGCAACTGATCGAACCAGCAGGTAGCATCCCGCTTGCTGAGGCGCAATGGCTTGCCATCGCTACACTCCAGAAAAGTCAACGCAGTTGGAGAGGCCAAGTGTCTGGGCTTCGGAGGCGCCGAAGCTGCTTCAGACACACGCTTGCCGTGCCATACTTCCCTCAAACGTTCACCCCCAGGCTTACCAACAGCAAATGTGGTACCACCCCCTTTGCAAGAAGTAGCTAAACTCAGCTTGCCACACCGCAGCTGCCTCACCACCAGTTTTGCATACTCATCTCTTGGGCCTCTGGTGAAATGCTCAAAGAAACGCAAATCTAGGTCAGCTTTGCCAAGGATGCCTTGCGGTGTTTCCAGGCTAGTGCGCACGTGGTCCGGCACGTGCAGCAAAGGATCGCACAAACCGGCAGCTTGCAAGTTGTCGACTCTGTCAGCAACCAAATCTTGGAATGAAGAGGCTCTTGCGGTGAAGCCCGGCACAAAGTCTGGCATGAAACGCTCCCAGCCTGCTTGCGCATGTTGCAAGCGTGTCAGAACCCACACTGCGCGATCCACGATGTTTTCCAGAACCGTTTGCTGAGAAAGCGTGTGCCTTCCACTCATCGCCGTCTGTTTTACACCGTGGAGCCAGTTGAGAGCACCTATGACCACATTGATGAAGTGAAGGAGCACTTTCCATCTGCCAACTGCCATGTCAGCAGGCTTCAGCATGCTACCACCGAGCGGGGCCAAAGGGAAAATATCTCGTTGCCGAAAACTTGCCGCCAGCTGCGCTGGCAAAGGGCTGGACAGAAATTCCCCAAAGGCTCCAGTTCCGGTTTTTGCAGCAAGGCCGAGCTGGTAAAGCAACCACACTCTATCCTTTGGAGTAGTCGCATGGCTATCAGCTCTCCAGGCAAGCCACGCAGCTCTCCTGCACCTGGAGGCATGTCGGCTGGCAGATGAACGGTCACGTTTTCGCTCAGCAGCACTCTGATGCTTAGCGTGTGCAAAGGCTCTGTGGGAATCGCGTTTTTGCTTCGATGGTGACATGCAAGGTCTCTCTCCTGAAAACCCTTTTGCTGGCGGAAACCGATAAAACTCCAGCGAAGGGATCAACAGAGGGAAACTTGATCAATGCCCACCCATGCCGGATCGACCCCACAAACACCGCGCAAAATAACCCTAACTTCTGACTGGAGCCCATTTGGCCGCGTTGTCAGATTTCACAGTTGATGCTAGGACTCATCAGTTGCCACTTTCTGCTGACGGATGCATCACCTTTCACTGAACGGTTCGTTCATGAATAATCTGTCCAATGCTCAACCCTAAACCTCAAACTCTCAACCCTAAACCCTAAACCCTGCTACCGAACTTCACCCCCTTTGGGCCTGGATGAGCTCCTGGATTTTCTGTTGCGCAGCCTGGCTGACTCTCTGCACCAAGTAACCCCTGTTGAGTGCGATCTCCTACACTGGGTTGCTGTTAAAAACCTTCATTGAAGTTCCTATCATAAGGTATATAGGGGGCAGCCCAGTAAACCCTGCACCCCCTCAAACTCAAATTGCATTTTCTATGTTGTTTTCCATGTGATTCTTCATGAGTAGGGTCGTATTACTATAAAGCCTGTACAGCCCGACAAACGAACATCCTCGAATGAAGCTTGATTGGTAAATAAGGGATATTAGGGAGCCATATAGGGGGGTTCATAGCAGGGGGATCTATGAGGCGCAGGCCCTAGGATAATACACCTTGATTCAGGCTAAAGGATATTCCTAAAAAATATAAGGGCTCCTAACATGACCTTGTATTCTGTATTCCTTGATCAAGGAATCTTGAGAAAAGAAATAGTTTAGCCTCATGGGGGTGACACACACAAAGCATCTAATTTATCCTGTGAGGCTGCATGAACAATAAGGAAGCCCCCTCCTGGCAACAATCAATTTAATTTGCCTGAAACTGGTCTCAACAGGGACATAGGTAGATCAAAAACGTCTTCTTCGGGCGGTCCTAATAAACCGAATAAATTATCCGAGGGTTCCTTACTCGATAGCATTCTCAGAGACAACGACAGCGTGAAGTAGCAAGCATAGCGGCGCCACCGCTACCATTGTCATTCTAACGTTCTGGGCAACAAGCATTTTGCAGGTGTTCTTCATCAGTGTGAACTAGATTCACTAACTGTCAGAAGGGTACGGAGCACTGGCTCACTATGGTACCAAATATATAAGATAAATATGGGTTCCTTCGTTCCCTAATTGCATCCGGCAAGTTGATCCTATGCACAAATGCAAATGTACAGGCCAATGCAAGTGCCAATGTCACTTTCCATGTCCTTCCGGTTTAGGGTAGAGCTTGACCTGAAATTCTCAGGGCTTTTTATCCATATGAGGCAGCGTCTGATTTGAGACAGGCCGAGATTTCCGGTGCTGGAGTTGTCTGAGCTTTGCCCCGAAGCCCCTGCAACTTCAAAAATTAGGATTGCAAAACTGAAGACTGCAGCACACCTGGCAAACATGCGTCGTTCTACCCGATCCTCTACTTGACATCAGGATCAGGAATTCTCCCTTGACTTCTTAGGCTTCTCTTGCTGTTTTAATTGATTTTGTGCTGCAATCCCAGGGAGGACCTGCACCCCGCCCTACTTCGCCAATTCCCCTCCAAAATGAATCCAGCAACCAAACTCAACGACAGGAAAGCACCGCAGCCTGCGTCTGCTTTGCGCATTTGAAGAGATCGTACATGAACCGCCTGCTCAAGAGCAAACATCGCACATTGTCACTGCTTCAAGGAGAAGTTCACCATCACCAAACATGAAGCCCCGTCTAAGGCTCATAATTATAGGACTGACCAGATAGCCCCTAAACTCCAAGCCCTCAAGAGAGCGTTAACCCTCTAACACGTCTCCCTCCTCTCTGCCCTGAGGTGCCGACTCGAACTCCTGCGGCTCAACCCGCTTCCCAGCCTGGAAAGCAGCTTCTGTATGTTCCACAAGGTGCGAGTTCGCTTGACATGATGTTCCATGCTATTTCCGATAGAGAAGAATGCATGAAAGGATCTTCCGAGCTGAGAACAAGAAGAGCTCTTGGCGCCACGTGAGTCTTTCTCAGAATCCAATTTTTCTTCTGGTAATTCGAGTACAGAGATGGGACCCCAAATTGGGAGACTACCTATGTGGCTTACACTGGAAGCAGTTCGGGCTAGAAGGCTCAATGTTTAAGATTCATTTTAAACTAGTTCCGCCGTAGTATTGCAGTCACAGCACTATAGCCACTTGCCTGTCTGCTACCATGTTTGCACTCACTCCTACTACTTCTGAAAAAACTCATACCTCTTGTTCGAGAGCAGGAGCTAGCTTGACCAAGACAAGAGGGCCACGCATGTTTGTACAATTCTTGTGAATAAGAACAACCGTGATACTATCATCAGTAAGAACAATCACAGTAGTAGCAACAAAACTGTACTGATATATTGAAAGCTGCAATCTTCAAACATGCTGGCAAAGTAAATGTGGAATCTTGCAGCACTTGGAACCCCAGTCCTTCCTAAGGTGTAGGGCTGTCCAATTTCAAAAAAAAGAAAAGCCTGCAGCAAAACACCACAACTGTTCAACGGGAATGCCCATCCTGCTTACTGCTACCAGTCGCCATCTTGCGCGCATCCCATGTATCGTGCTTGTTGTTGTGTGGCTATGTTGCAAGTATCGCGCATGGTATGGGTCCCCATATTCGGCAAAAATACTTCCCATCAGACCAAACACGAATGAAACAGGATCCGCGAATTTGAGAAACTCACTTTCCAAGATCCCTTAAACATCTCTAGAACATGCCCATAGCATCTATGTAGAACCCCCCTCTTCCTCCTCAAAAGAAACCACCAACGCATCCCAAGATTTTCAGCAAGCTGAGAAACCTCAACCCTAGATTTGCAGGCCTCGAGCTTGAGGCCGAACTTGGACCGTATCTTTGCCACCTCAAGACTGGGATATATAGATGGGTCGTGCCAGGCGAGAAACCAAAGGGAGATGCGAGGTCCTTTTAAAGCAGTCCATGGGGATTGTATAAGGATCATATGGGTGTTACTCGGTTTGTATTCGGTGGAGAGATATGGCATCGATAATGCGGAGCCCAATGAAAAAGAGAACGGAAAACGAAATGGATAATGAGAAGATAGATGGATTTAGGCTTGTCCGGCCGGGCAGCCATATTCCGTGTTACCATAATAATGGTATAGGTCACTATCTACAAAAAATGCCTGATTTAAAGCTGGGTCTCTCGCTACCTAGGGCATGACGGAGGTACCATTTTCGAATCATCATGTTTGTGCTAGCACGTGGATTGCCGTCCCACGTTTAGCCGCGTTTTACACGTTCGTGTTCCAAGAGCATGCAGTGACCGGAGCATCCATGCACTAACCATAATAACATTTGTGAGCATGCGGTGACCAGAGCATCCATGCCCAAACCATGATAACGTCTGTGTTCCAAGAGCATACGGAAACCAGAGCATCCATGCCCAAACCATAACAACATTAATCCTAGGATGGTGCCTCTTAGTCCAAGGATCGTTCCCATTAGTCCAAGCTACGCCCCATCAGTCCAAGCTGGTGAGGGGTTCTGATTTAACTGTATCATCGCCCCATTTGTCCAAGTCCAAGGACCTGTTCGAAGCCACAGGCTTGCGCCCAAAGAACCTCAGCAAGTGAGAAGAAAAAAGGTGAGCCATGTCCTCCCGCGCCAGAATTATGTAAAATTCGGCCTCCGCCGAAAACGAGCACTTTCTACCCTTGAACAGCCCAAAATACTGTAAATTACAGTGGGTTCTGTGCCTCCTGGACCTTGTTCTAGACGAACCACCTTTGCATCCGAAATAACACGAAAACCCCACGATTAGCAGCATTCCTACAAAAACAAAGCACGTTTTTTAGGCCCTTTGAAATCCTTGAAGCTTACCCGGAACTGTGGCGAGAGCAGCATTCTCGCAAAAAAATGCTGGACAGAAAACCACGCGGCGGGATGTTTGCGCTGCGCTGTGAATGGAATATGGTAGTTTTCCTAAATCAGGGGACCCCAATATAGACCCTAATATACTATAGTCCTTATTATGGGGACCCCCAAAAAGGTACCCCTAAGCATGGGAAGCCCCAATATGTGTCTCGACGCAGTGACACTTGTCGCCCCGAGGGCTGAGTAGGAGGCGCCAAAAGGGCAGGTGGACCAAACCTAGACCTTAGGAGGAACCCCCCACCCAGTAATAGTGGCATAAGGGATAATAGGGATTGGGGATAATATTAGGGTCCTCTTATATTCATATTATACCACTATTACAGGGTGGGGGGTCCTCCTAACCTAGATCCTGCACCCTAAGCCCTGCATCCTGAGTCCTCCCATATGCGGGTTTCCAGAACTAGGGGTCGCTTTTTGGGGTATAGTACCCCTTAAGTAGATAGACTTAGAATATGGGGTATATGGGGATTTTATTGTAATATCCCCAAAGCCATATTCTATCTACTGAAGGCTGACTAAACCTAAAACAAGGACTGGAACATATTGGGGTGTACATTGGGCCCCTTCTTTTTTTTGGCAGCTACCATATGAAAGGCTCCTTGAAACGCTTGAGGCTTGTTAGCATGAACCCAACCCTGCTTGTGCCTGTTGGTCCGACAAGCCAGCTGACTGCCGCAGCTTCTTGACCTTGCCAAGGGCTTGGGGCTCGAGAACAATGCTCTGGATGCACGTTTAGCTCTGGGGACCCGGTGAAGTGCAAACCAAAACCTACTGCTGAGTTTTTCGTTGCAAGATCAACTAAGATCCCGGCACAGTCCCAAACCAGCGCACTTGCAAGAAAATGCCTATTCCGTCATGTGATCCCGGGCCATCCCTCCAATATCCCATTGCAAGCCCCACCCCCCATAAACCCCCACAAGACAACCAGAACCAGAAATCTCATTCCCTAGGCTGCCCCAAGCCCTGAAGCTCACATCAGATGCTGAGTTTGGGACTTGGCTCTCCTTGGCGAAATCATGAAAAAAGAAAAAAAAAAAAGCTGCTCTCACTTACAACAGTATGGCTTCTACAGGGTCCCTCCAAAACTTTCAACAGCCATATGTATGAATTCTACAGGTTAGGTAAACAAGGCAAGAAGGATGAGCACGTGTATGAGCTTCACCTTTGATGTGGGAATTCTACACAAGGTTAAGCTTGAGGGCGGTGGAAACAGTGCACCATTGGCGTTGTTGCTTCATACACTCGCTATTACCACTCTGAATACTATCTGAGTATTGCCTAGATGACTGCTCCCAAAGTACTTGTCGAGCCCTTCCGAAGGCCTGCCTGCAACCTCCATGGTCCATGGTGCAAGACACAACGAAGCCCAAAGACAAAACTGCTGTTCTGTTTTGAAGTTGTAGGGATCCCCTTTCTGAGCCCTGGCAGCGTCTGACGCAAGGCTTATTCGAGGCACACCACATGCTCATCCGGCAAAACCCTCTCAAAGCTACTGTGCATGACACCTAGTGTGCCCTTCATTCTCAGAGAGCAAGTGCACCAATATCTTCTAACCTCAACAATGCCCTGCACTCCGTTCAAATTTCTCGTAAAGGTGCCCTGAGGAAGCGGAGGATGCTAAGGATACCGTAGATGTCGCTCTGACCATCACCTGGGTATGTCTCTGAGACATTAAATTTACTAGTGGGTTTTGGTTACCCAAGCACCCTACAACACGAGTCTTTTTGGGTCCGTGTTATAGGGACTAGGATTCCCAAAATCATGTCATTCAAAAGGCTTAGGATTTGTAGCTTAGGGTTTGGTGCCAGTTTAGGGGTTGGGCTCCAGGTTAGCTTTTACAACCACTCTTGTCAGCGTTGCAGGAATAATACACGGCTGTTTCGGAATTACTTGGGCGCATCACTGGAGTTTTAACGATGCGTCTGCCGTTCTACAGGCTTCTACAGTAAAAGGATTCCACAGGGCCCGCATGAGCAAGATCACAAACTTCTTATAGAAAGGACGCCAGACAAGCACTGACAATGTTGACTAGTTTCTAATACAGTTCGATCAATCAATCAGCCTTGTTCGGCAGAATTGCAGCCCATCCCTGAATGTAGAGAAACGCAAGGGAAGGTACAACCGCATTGTCGCTTCTAGGGCTTGGGATCTATGGGGCATCTAAAGCTCCTGCAGCCCTGCAAGCCCACCTGTGGAGTCGCTGGGAAGCTGCAAGGCCTGCGAACACTGCAGGAGGCTCGGAAATGTCTGTGTGTGGCGGGCTCAGGCGCTTTTGGATTCTCACTCCCTACATGGCTGCATATAGTTCCTGCGGCAACTGCATTGCAGAACTATTTTCTTAGGGGCCCTGTGTTTGAACAAGATTGCCTTCTCAGTCAACGCAAATCCTCTTTTAGCCAATTCGCCCGATAATTTTGGGCCCCGACATCAGGGACAACCTCAAAACGGGCCCATTAGTGGAGACTTTCCCGATTTCATGTCTGAGGAGGCTGCGGTGCGGGGTTGTGCTTTTCCTACAAACCAAGAACCGTAAATCCTAAACCCCCAAACTGAAATCTATGCACCCTAAGCCCTAAACCCAAACCCGGACCCTGAACCTGCACCATAAACCCTAAGCCTTCAAACTTACAATCCTAAACCTGAGACATTTGAACTCTAAGCCCAGTCAATGAACCTTTAGACTGAAAGCCAGAAACCCCAAACCTGAAATCTAAACCCCAAACCTGTAAGCCTAAGCCCCAAACCCTAAAC
>CAJNIZ010014448.1:44086-55313 GCA_905231905.1 Symbiodinium pilosum
CCTAAACCCTAAACCCCAGGTCAGCCCAAGCATGGCCCCAGCCTCTGCGAGGATTGTCGGGGAAGGCGAGTAGCCGAGCCTGGGCATGTTCGGACATTGCTGCATACAGGGTTCTTTGGGGTTGTAGGGATCAGGGAGAGGCAATACAGGGTTTCGAGATAGTACACCTTGTCATGCAAAATCAATAAAAAAAAAGAGAGAGAACGGAAAATGAAACTGAAACTGTGGTTCCAGCAGTTCAGGGTCCTTTCAAATGCTTATACAAGGAATAAAACATTAGGAGCGAGAAAGGGCGCCGGTAAATTTCAGAAAGCATCAGTGTTCCTTGGAATGGAGAGCCCTCAGGACCCCAAGGAGATACTAGGACTACAGAAGGATAAATTGAGTCCCTATGAAATATTCTATAGGAGAAAGACTCCTATGACAGGAACCAGGAAGGGCCACAGCATGACAACCAGAAGCTCGAAAGGCCCCACAGCCTGTGGCAGCCAACACTTGAAGAGACACAGGGAAAGCCAATCACGGAAAGGGACCACACCGCAATAGCCTTAGGACTTCCTCGACTTACCAGATTTGCGTTGTGTTAGGAGGTATTATGTAGGAGCCTGCACACAATCACGTGCAAGCAATTTGAGCGGAATTACGGGGTTCCTTGATTTCCTAATTTTGCAGGGTTGTATTGTTTTAGGTCAGGGGTATAAGACAAGATGTAGTAAAGGGAGACAGAGCGGGATTAGCATACATATATGTACATGTGGAGTACATGTTGTAGTGGGAACAATATGCAGAGGATGCGATTCCCTCTTGTAGACTTGGCCCCCAAGAGTCTGCTCCAGACCCCAAGCAGGTACGGTTGCAGGTGGGTACGAGGAGGTACCAGGCAGAATCAGATAAACTACTGTAGGCAGGCATGTTACTAAACACGAGTGCTATCTACACGCGTATCTATGGGAGACAAAGGGAATTACTTACCGGCTACAGCTTGGGCTTTCGCATACCTAGCTTTTACTTCATGAAGCTTTGATCATGGGGACCCCAATTGTAGCCCCAACAAGATATCCTGGGACCTTGGCACGCTGCTGCTGGGGTTTAGGGTTTAGGGGTTTAGGGGTTTAGGGTTTAGGGGTTTGGGGTTTAGGGGTTTAGGGCTTAGGGTTTAGGAGATAGTCTCTGACACCAAAGAAAGGAAAAAAACAATTCCGGTCCACGCGGCTTGTTGAGCATCTGCTTGAAGTCAGCCTCCGGTATTTCTGGACCTTCAGTTGTGGGACTGCAAAATACTTTTGCAGCGTCTGCATGGGGAAGCTAAATCCCGCCCACCAACCCTGCAAAAATGGGTCCTGCTGGCCGTCTCATAGCCTATCCAATCCATATCTTGAGCACTTTTCCGTTAAGCACTCACTCGTAATCCCACACTTCAAACACCGGGACCCAAGCCCTTACCCAACAAACCCTGTTGCTGCAGGCTCAGCGTTGGCAAACCCCAAACCCCGTAACCAAACCGCCCGAACCAGCCCTAACCCTGTCACCCGACACGCCCAACATCCACGTGACCAAAAAGAAGAAGACCCCAGCTCTCCAGAGCCTGCATTGGAATGCTGGAGCTTGGCCACCAAGATTTGCGAAGCCGATGTCTCCTCTCTTCCAAAGCTCTGAATGATCAGTAATCCCACCGCCATGGCTCACACGATAGCTCTTGCAATTCCAGCCAGTTATTTTTCAAAAAATCTTCAGTGATCCCTCAAAACGCTTTTTCTCATCATCCAAAAGATCGAGTCTTTGCGTCTGCGTCCATCTTGTCGGAAGGCTGCGGGGCGCTGCCATCCGATCTTAACCCTCTGGAGGCAGACAGCATCCAATGAAAAAGATGATGAGAGGGGGGGTATACTTGCAAAATACTCGTTGAAACAATGATGGCAGTGGGTATGTGCCAGCGTTCTATGGAGACTGCATAGCAACTCTCTGACAAGGTCTGCTCAAAAATTTTTAAGAATCGTACACTGAAGGACTTAATCCCTCACCGAACGTCAAACGCAATAGAACGTGCCACATCTCTCCGATGAACCTCAGTAATTTCGAACTTGAACAGTGCCATTTTTCATATCTCAAACAAGGAGGAGGGCGGAGTGGGGAAGGGGACAATGCTGCTGACGCGCCCAGCTTGTCCTACAAGTGACCCCTATAACATCACACGTTTTTCATGTCTCTCAAATTCGGGGCTCTCTCCCCAGCACTGCTCGGCTCACAGCGTACTTGCTCAACAGGTGAGGACCACCCTTGCCACTCAGAGCTCATCAAGCGGCCTCCGAGGACCAGCAGCCTCAAATGCCAGCGGCCCAGCTTGACACCCATAACCCCGAAACAGCTGCTGTTTTGTGCGTTCTGCTAGGCCCTCTGAAACAAGTAGAACTCCTAGACTACCGCTACCGCCACTGATGCTGCTGCTGAGGCTACTTGTGCTACCACCACTAGCACAATCACGGCCACCCCGCCGCACAGCAGACCACCAACCCAAGGGCCTCCAGAGCCTTGAGGAGCTCTTCTGTGCAGGCGGCCGGATGTTTCAGCTGCGCCTTTGGGCGAAATTGTGTTTTTAGCTGCCCCTGTGAAGCAACGCAATGATTGCTGATTGGGATTTCGGATTGAGGCTCCAGTTTGGGCGGCTGAGATTCATGTTTAGAGATTTCTTTAGTCTCAGCAGGCGCATCGCATTGCAGGCACGATTGGAGCGTAAGGCTTCCACTGCTCCGTCACCGGTAGCGCCAGCTTTTAAGGTTCAAGTTTGAAAGGGTCTCTTTGGCTGCTCGCTGGTGATAAAGTATTCCTCTTGCGGTGTATGGAGGTCCTTCTGCAAGCAACCTCTTACCCCTTACAGGTCGTGCCACTATCCATGGAAGTCGCGAGAGGGGTCAGGGGCTGTGGTGCCATTGGGACTTAAGCATGTCCACCGCATCTTGCTGAAACCCAGTGGTCAGGCTTAGTGCTTGCTGCAATGCATATACAAATCTGGGGAAAAGTTTTGCCAGCAGGCAGCTCACTTCCCCGGAGGATCTAGCTGAATTCAACCACCTCAAGAAGCAACAACACTGCTTTCACGGTCCTCCTTACTACCCGGTGACATCCTTTAACCCCAGTCATTCACCCCAACGAGGAGGCCCACTGTGCCTCGTAGGTGCAGCGACTGGGCTCCGACACATCGATGAGTTCCTCCTGGCATTGGAACTTTGGGGTTTTCGCCATGTTTGAATAGATGCTCCGGGCATTCCTCTGAACTGTTTAAACTGAAGCATGCTTTCCTTGGATCCATAGCCCTGGCTCAATGACAACCGGAAAGTGTAAGGCCAGGACAAGAGCTCTAGAGGCGGGCTACGGCGGCTACGGACGAGGATCCACGGCGAACGCTGAAGTTTTTCCAGTAATGCACTTGGTGTCAGCAACGTAACCCTAAACCCTTTTTGCATCCAGGACTCTTGAAAGAATGCCGGGCGTTGCGAATAAACAAGACATCAGCTCTCTGGCAGCCTAAACCCCTAAGCCCTAAACCCCAAACTCCTAACCCCTAATGCCTATATTGCCCGTGCCATTGGCGGCTCCGAGCGGACTAAGGCGTTGCGGCTTACACTGTTCCAGGGCAACATGGGGTGCTGCCATAAAAACAGGGGTACCTTAAAAGGGGAGGATAAGGGTTATTTAGGGTTTAAGGTTCCAAAGGGTGTACCTTTCTTTTTGCTGGGTCTCCAATAGTAAGGATTAACATATATTGTGCTTCATATTGGGGTCCCCTATTGATGGAAACGGTGCGATCATTCGAAACAAGCCAGAAGTTTGATCAGCTCGAGGACGTGGAAAATAGGTAACCGGACATTTTCCCCATCAAACTCCAGTAAGCTTAACCCTCCGTCCATATCATTGTAGCACTCACGTAACCACTGCCCCTTAATTCCTGTAGCCTCAGGCTGGATGGCCCCCAAAAAACCCAAAATGAAAGAAGGAGGAACCCTAAACCCTAATCCCTGAACCCTAAACCCTGAATGCCCAGCCTTGGAACCGCATTGGAACTTCACCTTCAGACTTCTCTCCTGGGCTGAAACGGTTGGTGCTTCTTGGGGTGTAAGGTGGGGTAATGGCTGCAGGTGCTTGTGGACCACTGAGCAGCTTAGAGGCTTTAGAAGTACTTTCTGGGTTTAGGGGTTTAGGGGTTTAGGGGTTAGGGTTTAGGGTTTAGGGCCCTGTGTTGAGCAATGTCAAATTATAGTCCCCCTGACGTAAATGGAATATAGCTTTGGGTATATTCTAATAAGACCCCCACATACCCCATATTCTATCTACTTAAGGGGGACTATAAAGCAGTGGGGCTTGCATGTCCTTCGTCTATGTATGACCTACGAAGACACAAGTCAACTGGCGTGTCCTTTTCAAAGCGGTTCGTGCATTTCCGAAGCCTCACGCCACAGAAGTAAGCCCCGTAAGCTCTAAATCATGAGATATCATAAGACCCGACTCCAAAGCTTGAAGTCATAGCTGGGCCTCGGATATTTCTCCTCGAGACCTCAGACTCTACATCCAGAGACCTTGCAGGTTGCTAGGCCTTTTGTTTGAGCGAGGACCTGCGGATCTGGTCTGCAGCTGTAGGAACTTAGGAATAGAATATGCCTACGGCTGACAACGGCAACGACCAGGCATCAAGGACGGCCTGCAATCCCATTCTTGTTGCTACTTCGTTTCAGAGCATCCAGTGTTGGACACGGTGCCCGTCTAGCCCTTAAACCCTAAACCCTGACCCCTAAACCCTAATAACAAGAAACTGCACGCTGCCAAGCTACAGGACCGCCAGGGCCTCGGCCAAGTTGAGCAGGCCCACCACGACACAAACTATTGCATCTATGACTACAGGCAAGGGACTGTTTTGCTGTTACCTGCTTCAAGCTTTAATCTTGTCTTACCTAGAGCTGCAGCGCAGAATGCTAAGCTAATGTTTTGAGGGTTCTTGCCGGCTGCAAGAAAACCGCATGAGAGGCTGGTTTTACTTGGCCTGAGTTGACGCAGAGCGCAGTCTTCCGGGCTTTGGGCTTTTGAGTTGGGGCCCAAGATCGAAGTCTGAGTGTATGGATTTTGGGGGATTAGTGGTCTGTGGCCTACAGCCCTGATCATCCCGCAGCACCTGAGACATGTTTTGATGGAGATGGCCTCAGGCAGTGCGCGCTAACGTCGGTAGGCAGCCATATGGCACGAGATGGCCGCAGGAAGCGTATGCTCCGAAACAACACAGCAACTTACGACAAACACATCCTCTTAAGTGCCGTTTAATCCCAGCACTTCTTGTACATTGCCTGATCCCCACATTATGGGCGCCAAAATGTGGGGTCCCACTTCGGGAATACTTATCATGCAAATAATGTGGGGTACATATGTAAAGGGTCCCTGATGTTCGGAAACCCAACAGAAAGTTGCCGGGTGGCAGTATTGC
This sequence comes from Symbiodinium pilosum, assembly GCA_905231905.1. NCBI lineage: Eukaryota > Dinophyceae > Suessiales > Symbiodiniaceae > Symbiodinium > Symbiodinium pilosum. The sequence continues at coordinate 49,554 of CAJNIZ010014448.1, forward strand.
CCTGCAGTGAAGCTGGCGATTCCCGGCGCTTCCCAGCCCTGCCATCGGCCCACCGAAGTGCTGTCCTCTTTTCTCACAAAGTTGGTGCTCAAACTTCTTGAAGCACTGCAGGGATTTATAGTGGTGCCCCCCCCCGCTCCACAGCAGGAACTCACATTAAACTAGGCATACTGGGCAGCCTAAGCTGCATGGGGTTTACAGGGGCTCCCTTGGGGTCTCATGAGGGAATCTAAACTGGGCCTCCAGGAAATAGAATCAGTGAGAAGAGATAGTTTTGTGAGGTTTCTGAAGCGGATGACGTCCCTGGAACTGTCTACTTCACTAACTAGGGAATGACACGGACTGAAATGATCCTCCCAACCTAGACCCAACAATAGAGGAGATGCGGCTCTTTGCAGGTTAGAGTATTAGTATTACCACCACCACCACCACCACCACCACCACCACCACCAACACCACCATTGTAACTACGACTACAAACCATTGCAGCACGCATTTTCCATTGTTCCATGTGTCATATGTCTCCCTGCTTCCTCAAGCCTAATCCCTTAACCCAAAACCCTGAAGCCTAAAATCCTAAAACCTCAACCAATTATGCGGCGACCGTGCGGCTGGCCTGCTTGGCATTGTCGAAGAAGCCTTGAACAACATCCCAACATGGCTGTTGCAAAAAAAAATGGAAAACCGCTACGTGAAACCTCAAAGAACATCAAAACACTATCTGTAAAAGGGAACCTCAATGATTTGGAAACCTCAGTATCTTGAAATTGGGTTAAAGGTCCCACCCAGGTCTGCCCCCTGACCGTGGCTAGGGCGCAACAGCTATCAGACCCTTCACGTGCACCGCTTCTGTGTTTTTCTTGCTCGCGAATCCTTTATCCTGCCCAAAACGTGCGAGAGCCTGGCCCCAGTACGATCGCCCTCTACTGTGCCCCTCAATAACCCCCAAACACGGTTTGGGGTTCAGGCTTTCGGGAGTATGTAGTGACCCTGGGGATAAGGATGATAAGCACGTCTGCGTGTTTATGCCGTGGGGTATGTCCCCAACTGCGCATGCCAGATAAAGCAGTCCGAAGCACAGATCTTGTACTTGTACTCGCCGATGCTCTTCCTTGGCTGCGTGCTGTTCAAGGCATCTGAACTAAGCTAATGTCCAGGTCCTCCAAAAACCTATAAATCATAGGCCATCAAAAGGGGGACAATGCTTTCAAGGCATCCCTGCACCCCATGAATCCAAAGAGAAAATCACTCCGAAGTGCCGCATGGCTTCTCGATGCAGCGTCCGTCTAAGCCGGAATAGGGCAGCTCCCACTCTTCCGAGCCAGATTTCAGCTTCTTCTCCTCAGTTCCACTGGCAGTCTGCCGACATAAGCCCTTTCACGGACTGTACCAAGTGAGCACCAACATATCCCCGTCTAGCGCAGGCAGTAAGCCCAATCTGCCCGCCCAGCCAAAGAAAAAATGTCAGCTGACAACTTCACTGACCTTTCTACTATCAGGTTCCTGAATATTGCTGTTCGCCGGCTTTCCAAAATAAGCAAGATCATTCCTGATAACATAGGGACCTGCATGAATGGACCCATGACTTTGATAAACTGGGATTTCACAATGACAGCAGGGACAACATCTCAGGCCTGGAAGTCGAAACGTCCAGAAGTGGCAGCTGAAGACAGCAAGATCCCACGAACAGATGCGCACAGTAGACAACAAGGAAGTACCCATGCTGCTGCAAGCCCGAATTAGGTTGAAGCCTACTCACTTAAGTCGTTTGTCCGCGAGGCGCTTGACCTCAGAACCCCCGTTTAGCTCACAAGATGCGGGCCATTTTGAAGAAGACTCTGCAAAATTTCTAGCAAAGGCCTGCCTGACACAAGAAGTCTTGGCTGGGAGCATATTCAAGATAAGCAGCCAACTCTTCTACGCGCACCCGAGCGGTCTTCAGCGCCTTCTCAACGGACTCGTGGAGATCCTCCGCCTGCGAGGAGACCCCGCCCGGCCCCCTCCAAACCAGCCATGGGCCATGTCCCATGAATCCTAATTCAACGTGAAAATTTGGGAGGATGCCTCGCATCCTCCTTCCAGATCACAGTGCGGATTTCTCATGATTGTCTGTGCCCAGCCTGCTGCAAAGCGCGCTCAGCCGGGCTCTTGGTGCTGGCAAACCACCTCCTGAAAGATTGGGGGTGAGTCTTGCTGCCTCATACACAACTGCCTGTACACCATATCAAAGCCTACTCTCAAGCACATCGTCCGCAACTTTGCTAAACCATGAAAACTACTCGGATTCTTTCAAAACTTCAGATTTCATTCAGTCCGCGTCACCGCAGGCTTTCCCACTTCTCCACCAGCCGGGACCAGAGCCAGGCACCCGGGCGGCGCGACGATGAGGGCGGTGGGGGTGAGGGCCTGATTTGAAGTTGAATTGCTGGGGGGGCGGATTCTGTAAACCTACCTGGCCTGCGCAACATACGGATTGTACAGGAATTGTGCAGAGGCATTCGGGAGAGCTGACTGCATGGGAGATAAATGAAAGGGGGTTATATGAATGTAGCTTGCTTTTCAGCATCCCGTTTTCCAGCCAGGACTGGTCTTCCTTCATGGTTATCTTGGTTTAGGCACCTGGACCTAACCGAATTCTGAAGCATGCCTTTCTTCGCACACTCCAGACAGATTGACAGGCTCTTTCTCTTTGTGAGGGTTTCACTACGAGTCTTTGGATACGAGTTCTACTGGGATTGATTGCTGAGTACAATCTAATCATTCTTGTTGGTACAGGCACAGCGGCTCGTCTAGAACATCGTGGGTTCCCTAATTTGGTCCCTGATGTCTGTAGCTGGACCTGCTCTGGGCAACTACCAACCCCACTGTAAACCATAAAATCCTGCGCCCCACACCCTGTTCTTTTACACAAGGGTTCTCAAACTTGGGTCTACATGGGATTGATGATCTTGCTCGTCATGTACGACAGCCTCTCTAAACACACAGGTCCAGCCCAGAGGCACAGGGGCTGCCGGGCCCTCCGCATCATCATCGGGCGGAAATCCAGGTTCGTCCTTCAGGGCCTCCTCAAAGGGGTCGTCCTCGTCCTGTCAGTAACTCCGTTGGGTCAGGCCGGGGGTTTCAGACTCCAGGTGCGAATTTTACAGAAGAGAACTACAGGAATCGAGGTCCTGTCTGCAACTAGGAAGCGCAAGGAAGTTTCTAAAGCTCTCCCGATTGGGCCCCCGTCTTCAAGCCCCGCCTGGTGTCAGGCAAGACTCTGTGTACTATAACTATCTGACACGTCCAGGGCGCCTGCCATCCCTTGCAACTAGAAATAACTAGAGACCTTAAGCCTGGACTCTTGACCCCATCTTCCTGATACCCACAGTTGCGTCGCCCTTCTTTGTCATCAATGTACATAGCTGTCTGAGCGACTGCTTCTACTGCTAAAATGTGCGTTTTAGCCATGAAAACGGTTTTATGTTCCATGTTTTTGCGGCCGTTGCATGCAATTCTGCTTTTCCATGTCAGTGTTGCACAAGGTGCCACTGTTCCCCCAGATCGACAGCCCCTCTTCTCCCGTAACCCTGTAGTCCGTGCTATGCAATGAATCCTCTTCTTGCTGTGCGTGAGTGCTTTCAACAAGAAGCGCAGTTACTACTGTGAATCCTCCTGACTAGGTGTGGGAGACGTCAGCATACCCACGATTACCACAGTGACTTACTCTTGAGAATCTGAACCGCTTCGAACTGCCAATTGCAGCACAGCACCATGTGTTTTTGGAGTGGGAAGCTACTTCTGCTAATTGCATGGCTGTAGCAGCACAAGGCACTTTGGGAGGCAGCCATATGGGCATCGGCATTTCCCAAGCTAGGGGCACTCCCGCAACCCAATGACCGTAATTTTAATGCCCAAAGAAAAGCCGCGTGTTTTCGGAATACCGACATATAGCTCATTGATACCTATCTTGCAGGGGAGAAGGAGTGTGGTAGCATGGCACCTGCTCCGCTAACACCTTCTCTGCACCATCCATCCACTTGCCTTAGAGATGCAAGCGATTTGGGATTCTGCAACGATGCAGGAAATTCAACAGGGACGCAACATGATGCCAGCGGCCACGGCAACTTCTCAACGTCTGGGTCTCCAAGGGCCTCCATATCTACCATCCAAAAGATCACCTAAAAATTGAGGTGCCCAGGTTGGTGTGGGCCATGCCTGCGAGCCCCAAATCGCGCAAATTCTCACAGAAACAACCTTCATTCAGCAAGCAAACCTGAACCCCTCAATCTCCCAAACTTTCTGAACAAAGGCAGGCCGGACCTTGATGCCCCCTGGAATAGTAATAATGATAATCAGAAGAATATTAATATTAGTAATACGAATTGTACTAACAGTATTGGTATTAGTAGAAAAAATAAAAAGTAATAATTATAACAATAGCTATAATTATAGTACGAATAATTGTAATACCAATACTACTCATAATAATAATAATAATAAAGAAATTGCAAAACTTGCCACGATGCTGTACTCAGAGACGTCTGGTTTTTTCTCAGCGGCCTCCTCATCCAGAACCATGTTAGCAATCAGCGCAACCCACTTTCATTTGATCTACTGCTTTGGATTCAAAAGTTTGGACACTAGAGTCACTCTAGGATTTGTGGATGGAAGACCGCGCCTATGAAAACATTCGCTTCGCGCCATATGAGCGCATGCCCTCTTCAGCTGAGAGGTTCGGGAGAAACGCCATGCTAAGGAATCTGCTCCCCCTGTCATTGGTCGTGCAGGTAGGCAAATCATGGGTCACTGTAAAGGCCTCTAATGCTAGCACCTTGAGGAATTGACGGGGTTTGGGTCAACCAAGTTTAAACAGATAAAACTTGATTAGAACTCTTTTTCTGACCAACAGGCACCCCCTACACACTTTGAAGGAAGAAGTCAAAGCATGCGTCACGCAAGTCCAAAGGTTTGGTCTTGTGAGTTTTGTCTCCTTGCACTGTCCCTACCCGGCAAATACTGGGGAGGATTTCTACGATTCCTCCAAGACCTTCTCGGCACCATCCATCCACTTGCCTTAGCTGAGGGCAGTTGCTGGTCATGGCATGCTGAGCCGCACAGACTTCCACTTCTGCTTCTCTTACTGCATACAAACCATATAACCACTGAATCACCTGCCACCACAATGTCACCTCTGAACCTATCCCTGATAAGGTGGCTCTGGGTGCTGTGTGCAGAGGCTACAAAAAATTCAAACGCGATGATTACGAGCAAAACCTTCATGATGGACATATGATATGAAATTGACACTCAATGGCACACATCATATCTGCTGGAGGTAGTTGTGCGCACCCCGCACTCACCCCTGGATTCTACACCTTAGGTGGCCAGCAAACTCGAACACCTTAAGCACCAAACCTCAATTTTAAACCGGAAAAAACCCAAGACCTATACCAGGAAGCCCAACAATCTTGTTGGTGTTTGGAAGAGAATATGGAAACACATTACTATTGGGATTGTTTAAGGCCTGTACAGGGATTGTAATATTCCCTTCTTCCCTACTAATAACCAATCAGAGATTGAACCCCAAAGTGCCATCAAAATTACAGAAAGGACTGTTGTGGCGTGTGCAAGACAGCTATTTTTAGAGAGATCCTTGTCCACAACGAAGATAAAAAGAGAAATATAATTCACTTGAGAAAAATGGAAGCTCCAGTTCCTTGCAAGTGTTTCTTTTGATCCCATAGGAAACTCAATAGAATCAACTGGAACTTGAGGGTT
>CAJNIZ010014448.1:55413-79283 GCA_905231905.1 Symbiodinium pilosum
ACGCCACAACAGTCCCCTCTCCAAAATTAAGGGTCCCATTTTGAAGGTCCCCATGATAAGAATTGTAGTCTCTTGGGGTCAGAGGCGCTGTACTCCGAAACCACTGGCTTCGCCTCGGCCTCCACCTGCGGCTTCGCCTGCCCTTGTTCGTGGGCCTCAAAGGCCTCCTGTCACAGCTTAGGAAGCCCATTTCAGGGCATTGGGAATTCTACAGGGTTCAGGGTCTAGAGATCAGAGTTTAGCGTCTAGGGCTGAGGTTTGGGATTTCATCTTTGCCCTCCTTCCTGGCCATCTCCAGCATGCCGGACGGCAAGTTACATCGCACCAGGTACATCCATGATGACTGCTTCTTCTTGTATCATCATGTTACTGGAGCGCGCCGGTCACGGTTCTGAATACACTTAACCATTTGAACACAACAGCTGCAAACGCCAACGCATAGGACATAGGGCAGCCAGCTTGACCAACAGAAGGACCAGAAATACCCGACGAACGGGAAATCTGGCATGACCGTGAGCAGGGCAATTATCCAATGAAACACAAATGACGCGATAAGGCGTGACCAAGAGAACGGCAGCAAGTACCAAAATGAAACAAAAAAACAAAAGAACCAGCACACTGAAGCTCAGACGCGCAACCCCAAAACACGGCACTACCAGTTCACCGGAACAACTGTCTCTAGGTTATGGAGTTTGGCAATCAAAGAACAATCAACAACCACGGTATTCATATTAGATAAGACATACTAACAAAATTTGGAGTAAGAATAGTAATACCAGTAGCAAGAATTAAAAAAACTATTCATAGCAATAACAGTAGCAATACTAGCAATATAAATGAAAACGTTGTTCTGAAGTTGTGACTCACTTCTCCCAAAGCTCCTGCATCTTGTCAGCCGGAGGAGCAGGCGAAGTTGTACTGGAGGCTTTCTCGGGTTCTGTCCTAAGTCTTTGCCAACGAGTTCCCATTGATTTACAGTGCGGCTCAGGGTTTCGGGGCTTAGGTTGATTACCATTACTTAGGGTTTGGGGGTTGTCATTTTAAAGGTCTGGGTTTTCGGTCTAGGGCACCACCTCTCAGGACCCAAGAACAGGCAAGCTCTTTCAACAGAGGCTCAAAGCGTCTTGCTTTCAGCAACACTACAGAAAGTAGGCTAGGAGCCAACGGTTCTGATATATCATCCACGTCCCTCCCCAACTCCTCGTCCTAGTCCCGCAACCAACCAAGAAAAATCCAACTCGAACCTATACACCCTGGATTGCAATCTCTAAAGCCCACACTCTATCTGGGCGTCAGACACTGAAACTCGAACCACCTTGCACGCCGAACCCTGACCCCTATGGCCAAGCCCTGACCATAAACCTGTCGCATTAGTCCATATACTATCAGCGCACACGCACGTCCTTTTGGTCCCTTTAAGATTACGGACGTGCTTGGGTACTGCTGCCAAGACAGCCTTTTGAGCACGGGCTTGGATAAAAGCCTATAAACCCTAAACCCACAGACTCTGAATCCTCTAGCGGGTTTCTTGTAAAACAGATGCTCCCTACATATCACAAAACAACACCGGAAAAATTGAAAAACCCTACAAAACCCTACAACAAAAAAAATCTGACCCTTCCCGAGCCCCAGTGGCGAGTTCTCGGCCTCAGCCGCTTCAGCGGCCACGGCCTTCTTGGCAGCCTCGAGCCGCTCCTTGGCGTCCTGGGGGATCCTATGAGTTCTAGTCTAAGCTCCTTAAGGTGTTTGTGTTTTTTACCAACCCCTTGCACCTTTTCTGTTTGGGTTTAGGGTTTAGGGTTTGGAGGGCTTAGGGTCTATAGCAACTAGGGGCTAGTTACGGGGGCTTACCTACCCCAGCTCCCAACTCGCCCTTAATAAAGAGGCTAATTAAGGGTGACCTTAGGGGGTTATAGGGGGCTGGTTAGGAGAATCCACAAGGATCATGGCCTCTAGGCACTTTCCTCATACGCTGTGACACATGAACCTTCACTATGACAGAAGTTTGCACACTGATATTTAGAGTCATGGTAAGAGAATTAGGAAATCTAGGCATCATAGAAATGACGGCTTGCGCTCTGGAGCTAGAGGGCTGCGAGGCGCATAGGTCAAAACAAGAGTCCCTAGCCGCCCATACTGCCTCGCAAGTGGGACTTTACACTGTCTGCACGCTCAAACCGCAAGCCCAAAAGTGAGCATCTCTACATGAACCCATGTCTAAACTCCTAGTATCCCCCTTACTAACCTCTATAGTCGTCCCCTACATAATCCTCTAAATAGGAGTTTAGACTATAGCTCACATCGCAAATGGGTGCATGTGCAGCTGTCAGAGAAAGAGCCCTTGTCCTGCAAGGCAGACTCAAGCTCCGGCACGTCCACCTCCAAGAACACGCTTTGGGTGTTTAGGTTGTTTATGGGTTTAGGGTTAGTTAGGGGTTGAGGATTAAATGTTTAGATGTGTTGAGGTTGTTTATGGGTTTAGGGTTGTTTGAGCGTTTATGTTTTTTAAGGGTTTAAGGCTTAGGGGGCAGGGTTTAGGGTTTTAAGCTTTCTCAGAATCGGGGGTTCCCTTTTCATGCAGTACTTATAAACTCTGCAACTGCCGCCGGCTGTATTTGGGACCCAAAGTCTGATAAATGCACAATCAGGTCTGCAAGGGTCTCACAAGTTCACGCAAGAATCGCACCCACGTGGAATTTGAACGCTTACAACTGCAAAAGAAGGACTAAACCAAGCTGGGACCATGGTGCTGCTCCTCATCCGGCTCCCGACACGGCAGTCTGATCATCAAATTAAGCAAGGCGTCATTACTCACCATACCTTAGGCGACCTCCATCCACCGCTAGCGACCACAAGCTACAATGGCAATCATATTGGAGTTTGTCTGAGTCTCTAAACTCCTACTTTTGCAAAGGTGACCTGAACCATCCGCTGGCTCCTGCAGCTCTCCCATGCCCAGAATGTCCAGAATCCGAAGCCCAGACAGGTTTGTTCAGGCAGATGTGAAACCCTACCTGCAGCCAATGACATCCTGCCAGCAGCCCAGAAAGCTGAAACCAATAAACTGCTCACCTCAATGTATTCTTATTTCATTCATGAACAGGCCCCTCTACATCTGCCTGCAAAGACCCTATCTACACCTTTTAGAAGTACCCGTTTTGGGGGGACGCCCGGATGTTATTGCTTCCGCCTGCAACTTCTGCAGATCCTGCTGGGCTTTGGTCCTCTCAGCCTGCAGACAAGACCGCGCTCCACAAGGGCTTTGGAAGTTTATGAGGACATCCGTAGGGTCTGTTTGGATCTGGATTTCTGTGGCTTTATTAAAGCAGAATTTTTCAGGATGTTCAAGCTGGAATCAGGAGTCATTACATCCACCCAAACAAAGCACCCTTCGATGGCAAGCCGGCAAGTCCCACTTCGACACGGTCCCTGTGCACTTCGTCAAAAATATGCTGTTCCAATCGATCCTGACACCTGTGCAATGAGAAACGAAGTCTCATCACTTGACTTGAGTAGCTTTTTTTTGGTGGTTGAACCTAGTAAGATAACATTCCTTATATAAGATACTACACCCCAAAAGGAGGATATAATCTTACTCTATAATGGGTACCATAGTATCCCCAAATAAAGTACTACTCACTTGCCGAATGGCAGCTTACTTTCTTCAAGCTGGAAAGCTGCGCCTGGGCAGTGTTGATGAGGGTCTGGCGCTGCCTCAGCTGTATTCATGGGTCAGGTCAACCCTCACCCTGAAATTCGAGCCCAAATCCAACACACCCAGGGTTTAGGGTTTAGCGTTTAGGGTTTCACCCCTCAGCTAATGGCACTGGCTATGCTTTTTAAGGTCTTAAGGATCTCCGTTGCTCATTGCTTGTGTTAGAAAAACCCTCACAAGCCAAAGGGACAACGAAATTGGGCAATTAAGGGCTTGACCCAAGCTCTAATTGTGCACCAATGACAGCACCTAGGTCAAAGCACCTACGGCCTTCAGGAACTGGGCAAAGTTGTTTCCTAGGCTGACTGTTGAGCCCCCTCAGTTTGCAGAGTAGTCGTCGCATCTCGTCGCTGCTAGCTACGCAAATCAGTCCTCCTGATGTCTTGATTTTCGAATGTCTTTCGGTGCTTCGGTAGTTTTGGAAATCTACCCCTTGTCCAGAGCAACGCAGCCTGAGCTGTGTTTGCTAGCGGCAGCCTGGGGGAGGTTGGCTAGGGAGCGGTGAATCGTCAATCCAAACTGAACCCCGCAAAGTCCCGACAAACCCCTAAAAGGAACTCCTAACCCAACCCTAATCATGCCCCGGCCGCCGCATCCCAGAGTGGAGGTCGGCGATTCTTCTACTCCGCTCCTTGCGGATGTTGCGGCCCTCCTGGCAGATGGTTCTAGGGTTTAGGCAACAACAATGCTAAGGGCCGTGGCCCGTAGCCTTTTTTTTAGCTTCAGCCCCGCATGCTTCCAGCCGCAGATTTGCAGACCCTTCTTTCGCCTGAGGTTCAGAGGGACTGCTTGACGGCCACAAACTTGAAGGCACCCCGCCATGACGCCAAAAACTTTCAGAGCGCAGCGTGTAGGCCCGACACGTGAATCCACCATTGGGGCTCTATTGAAATAACGGAATAGAAAATGGAAACTACCATAATGGGTCATATAGGGTGTTACATTGGGATTATATCGGGATAATGACAGAAAAGCAGCCTAAATGGACTGCACCGCTGAAGGTAGTGTACTGCTTTAGTAGGCCGAGTGCGTCTTGGGGACTTGCTTCAACCTCCTTGCAAGGATGGACCAAACCTTGCAACTCATAATAACACAAATCTACGTTATCACAACAAGAACCGAGACCATGACGAGCGTGAAGGATTATGACATTGAAGGGCGCATCAAGTGCAAGGAACACAAGAAAAACTAGATAACAGCACCCAGCACCATGGAGAGGACAGTCTACCTCAAAAAAGCAAAAACCTCCAAATGCGCCATAGCCTAAACTCCTAGCATCCCCCTTACTAACCCCTGGAATAGTCCCCTATATGATCCTCAATATAACCCCCCTTAAAGCGTTTACACTATGGCTCAAATGCATGTTGCACGTCCAGACCTCGGCGCAAGTGTTGGGACAACTGATCTGCCGCCGCTCGGCCTCCCATGATACAGAGGCTATATATGCTATATGAGGGATATTGAGGGATTATATTGGGTTTAGGTTTTGGGGGGTTTAGTAGGGAATTGCGGAAAATCAAATGGAGCAAACGGAAAAACGAATGGACTGGGTTTATCTGGATAGGGGAAGTATAGGGTTGCTTGCTGGTTGCAGGGAGAGAAGGAATGGAAACTAATACAGCGGAGAATCTACAACGGAGCATCGAATGGAAAATCACATGGAACATGAAACGGTAATGGAAACTAGGGCAATACAGGGGTGATGTAGGGATACATACGCGAATGGAAGAGGAAATGGAAACTTCCAGGTTCTGGGAGATTACAAAGTGGTTATTGGCATCTATCCCTTCGTTCCCTACTGACAACCAATAAGAGCAAGGAGCCCTAGTAGGGTTCAAGGGTTCATAGCTTGGGGTTCCAGTGAATCTGTCCACCAGAACTTCATTGACTGGGACTTTGGAAATACCAAGATGTAGGCTTGCAAGGGCTGATTTAAGGCTAAGGATCACACCAATCATATCTCAAGTGCTCAACTTCCTTTTTTGAAAGATTTTATGGTTGCCTTCAATGTTTGTGAACATCAGAACTTGAGAGTTGCAACCTCATGGTACCCTTTTCGCGGGGCGCCCGTAGAGCAAATTGCCGCTTTATTTACCACGGTTCCAGACTTAGGGTTCATTGGGCAGTCTGTGTAAACATAATAAGCACCGACTCAAGACTAGGCCACTCATGTATACACACATATGTTTTAAGGATACAAGCCGATTTTCCAGTGGACAGGATGCAGGTGCATCATGCCTGGCGAGGCAGTGGCCACGAAAAGGACGCCTTGATTACTGCAAAAATTCTTCGTAAGGCAGAACCAACCTTGTGTTGATGCTGGGTGCAGCTACATCCAGAATGGGCCGGGGACACCAGGGCGTAATTCTGGACCCTAAACCCCAAACCCTAAACCCTAAATAGTAGTTTCCATTTTATTTTCCATTATCCCATACCCCCAATACATCCCTTATAGTACCCCAATGTGTGCCTAAATCCCCTAATGCTTTCACAGCTTCTGCCTGCCACTCATCGCTGCCGTCGCAGCAGTCGCAGACCCCGTCATTCACACGCGAGGCGTAAATGTATAGAGGATCACTCTGATCGTTAGTGCCTCGGCAGCAAGTGGGGGTTTTCCAAAAATAGGGGTACCCTTTTTGGGGGTTCCTATAATAAGGACTATAGTAGTTTGGGGTCTATATTGGGGTACCCTAATTTAAGGAAACTACCAAGTTGCAGGAAGGATCCGGTTTTAGAGTTGAGCATATACACCACAACGCTCACACCCTGACGACTGGCGTCTGGCTACATACTTCAAGAAGACCACACAAACCGGGGCGCATGCTTTTGCGAAGCTACCCCGTAGCTCAAGAGCGGTGAACTTTCCAGGAGAAGCACATCAGAATGAAGCCGCACAGATCTTTGATGCACATCAGCTATAGCCAAACAAGTTGTCTCACGATCAACAGATCCAGCTAGTCCCCCTTGGGTGCAGAAAATGGCGTGAAAAAGCTTGGACCCTTGTGACATATGGCCCTGAACCCGAGACCCTACATGGGCATAACAAGTAAGAGAATCCTGGGATCTCTCCAACGGATTATGTTGGGTGGGATGCTCTTCTGAGAGCCCGACAGTAGTACAGAGTACTGCTCAAGCCTGCGCAGGCTTCCTGAAGTCATTGGCAGAAAAATTGACGGCTCGGGGGTTTTGCATTCTGAATCGCTAGCGCTGCTCATGTCGTTCGGAAATTGTTTTGAGAACCAGTTGCTCATGAGCTCTGGATTCAATGCAATGTCCATTTCGGAAGATTGCCCCATTCAAACTATGGAGCCTGTGTCTACGAGGACTCGCTGAATTGGACCCATCGCCCCACAAGACCCCTTGGCAAGGTACCTCCAGCTTCATGCTACACCTTAGTCTCCCCAACTTACTGCCACAAAAAGCAAAACTTAGGGAAAAACCATGCGCTTCAAGAGTCAGACATTGAAGGGGTCTTGCACATGAAGCAGCACAAGGAACACGTCATCTTACAACCGCTCCAACTCGGCTGCCCGAAGTCCGACCAGAGGCTACCTTCATCTTTGGCACCCTTCCTAGACTGTGGAATGAAATGAAGTCAGCCAAAAACAAAAACAATTGAACCAGCAGTATAAGTCAGACATCGTTGCTGATCGGACTTCGGGAATATCTTCTGCCGAAGTGTCAGTTCCCGGCTCATCACTGCCATCCTGCAAAGCTTTCTACGGCGTCAGCACTCTCGAGCAGTCCTAACCGATTGGGATGCATAGATTGCAAACATGGTCTGTTAAATGACATCGGATCAAAATTAATCCGTAGGGTACCTTCCAACTGGAAAGCTTTCCAGAACATGTTTCTAAAAGAGAACTGCTGGTACTGCTGTCGCCCTTGGTGACTTATGATCACAAGTCCCATGAATCATCCACTGCGCATGTTACCCATGTCATCGGCACCCTTATTCGGATGGCTAGAAGCTCAGAAGGTCACGGCACACTCTCCCTGCATCTACCGATAACACATACATTCAAAAAACTCTAAATGGGTGGTTGTCAAAATTATGGGCCCTTTTTTGGATCCCTATTAAAATACGGCACCTAATATTTAGGGTACCCAACAATGCACCATAATTTTGACAACCACCCAAATGCACTTCTGGACTTCAATGGCTCGCCTCGCAATCGCAGAAGTCGTCATTCACAGCTTCTATGGGCAACTGGTGGGAACCGCCTGAGCATGAGCTGGGGATATACTCATACTGTATAAGTATTCAAGGGTTCTGAAGCTTCTGGGCTTAGGGCCCACAAATTGATGTAAGAGCTGGAACAAATTTTGTATTACCCTTGTAAATTCTCCACCACTGAAGTCAAACACGTCCGAAGACTGAAAACAGAACCCATGTACCGAAACCTGCGGCCCCAAACACACAGGTGTCAGTTTCGCAAAGTGCCCCCAGAACTACGCAGAGAAAGACAGCCTCCCAACTCTAATAAACTCATCACCTTTGCAACAAGGGAGAAGGGAATAAGGGATATATAGAGTATGGATACTTTGCAAGGTGCTGCCTTCCTTGACTTCACAATGTGCAGGACCCAAGCTTCAAAGCTCAGAAAATCTCCAACCATGAACTCAACTCAAGACCCGGAAACGCTCGCCATGACAACAAGATACCCAAGACAGTGACCATGCAATTTCGGCACCAGACCCTGTGTGGAGGGAGGTACAACTTCCTATCCCCTCTATAAGGCTCTGGCAGGCAAAGGTGCCAGTCGCGTACTGCGCCTGAAGGCTGGGAGTTTTTAAAGCTGAGGTGCACACAAGACTTCTAGACAAGACTCTGGAAAACTATCAGAAAATCTGGCACATCCTTGTTTCCTCTGTAAACTCAATGTCCGAAACGTGAAGTGAGTGACATCCAGGCAGTTCCTCAAAGGGCGCCTGGGATGCGGGAGCAACACCACCTCAAGGTCAGACTGCAAGAGCTTTGAAAACTCCCATCACAGGACATGGTTTTGAGGTCTGGGGTTACAGCTTGCAAGTTTACAGTCACAGTCGCGTTGCTTGCAGCATGAAACCCCTCTGAGTTCAGAGTAAGTCGGACGTGGGCCACATGTTCAGCTTAGCCACGGATTTCCGCATCGGCAGTTGCCAGCAAAGCAGCTGCAACCACCCGGGCCATGGATTGCCAAGAAATACTGGATCAAACCCTGTCAAGTGCATATTTGTACACCCCCTGTGCTCTTCTTAGGGGCCTACATATTTCGAAGGACTTGTTCTGGCTCCGACTGTTGGTGAGGGCGTTTTCAATACCAATCTTTCCCCATCTGTTTTTCCCAAGCGTAACTAGCAAATGCACCCCTGTGGAAATTGCGGCTTCTGGTGCTGGATGGGCAGGCATTGAGGGGTGGAACATAAGAACTACAGCAAGCACTCCGACTTGCTTGGGGGCTTTGTTCCCTCCCCGACACGAAGATGTCTGTGTCATCTGCTGTAGCTCCATTCCATGGGATCTCGTTTATTCTTGCATGGCTTCGCATCTTCACAAGATCTATTTGAGCTTAGGGCTTCAGGCTGTCAGAAGTATAGCCCTTTTTCCTGAGCGGCTTTAGATCTTCAATACCCAATACATGACACCTTGGAGGTTTAGGCCATGCCTGCCTTCGTTCCTAAGCTGCAGCTTGAAAGCTCAGCGTCACGCATCTGCATAGCAGCTTGGGTCTCGGCGTAAAAGGGAAAATGGGTAGGAGCGCAGGAAGGGATGGGATGGACAGGCAAAGTAGTGAGAGCAATCGGATGGCAAAGGGAGGGAAGGACCAGAAGAGAGAGAGAGAGAGAGAGAGAGAGGAGAGGAAGGAGAAACAGAACTAGAGCAATGCAGCGATCATGCAAAGGTCAAATAGCAGGCTTGGCATTTCATCCGCACAAAGCCTATGCAGATCACCCAAACATGAGACGCAGCAGCGAGCCGAAAGTGCATCTCCTCCTCCCGCAAGTGGCGCACGAGTTTCAAGAACTCGCCCTGCACAGGAACATCACGAGTTGGAGCCCATGCACTACAAGGCTAGTGCTTATCAAAACTGCGCTCCCTGCTCTGCTGCCCAACAGGTTGGACGGCATCATCATAAAGCAAAGGTCCCAGTTTTTCGGTCTCTGGGCAGATGGAGCATGATAGGATTTCACCAGGCTTACAGCAAGGTGAAATCACAGTGACTACAAACAGCCCTGCTCCTGGTGTTGCGGCAAACTCTCGTGATGGGGCATTTGAACATTTGAAGGAGAGCTGCCAATGCCTTGCAGGACAACTGCCTGAAAAACTGCGCCAGGTTTGTACCCAAAAGACTGGATTCCGCATGAAAACTGGCACCCCAAAAGCGCAGGTACGTTCATTAAAAACATTCACAATCCTTGGTTTGGGAGCTCTACAAAAACGGGCCAAGTTCTACTCGGCAACGACTGGCTCTTCTAAGCCAAGAATCCCCTATACTTACTCACACAAAATGTACATAGCTCCTAGAAATCAAAAACTGGAAAAGGCCAGGTTAACGCTCCTACACTGCCCTCTCCAAGTGCTGCATGGCTTGGTGTTCACTCACGCGCAAAACCGCAAAACGTCGAATGCTTAGAAAGACTGATTTACTCCTTTCGATTCAAAATTTCAACTTCTGTAAACACATGTATACACATATATACATATATACATACATGTGTGCGTGTGCGTCTGCGTATATCTTGTAGCCAAAAAACTCTGTGTCCCTTCATGTTGTGTGGGGTGCGCTGACGGTAAACAACGCTTCGCAAACCAGTTCGATGCTCTACAATGCCACCAAACACTCTCAAGGGGCCCGTCCCTCCCTCATTAACCCCTGCGCAGCTCCCCTACCCGTATCTTACAACAATTGCCGCTAGCCATGACTCCTGCGATTCTGCGCCTCGTGGATGGCACCTCGGCGCGATTCTCCAAAACCACTGTGGCCCACGACACGTCTCACACCCGAAACTCCAGCTATGAGGGACCCCAAATCCTAAAGCCATGATCTTTCAACTGTAGACCAACGTGAGCTCCTGCCCCTAAGGGTTCTGAAGCGAGCAGAAGGAAATCTGAGCGGACACATGGCTGGAAACAAAATACAAAGGACTAATACGAATAAGTGGTGTCGGTTCTGAGCGACGACAAAAACAAAACAGCATGAGGAATCGCGATCGTACGTGTGGCATGATTTCTCCTATACATGAAAGTAATAGTCAAAGCTAGGGCAGCCTTGGTTCGGCATGGTTCCGCGACTTGCACTAAAGAGTGAGTTCTCATGCCTGACAAATGTCACAGGCACGAGTACGGCAGCCCCAAAGCTGGGATCCCTTCACTGCTGACACTTTTACTGGAAGGTTAAGGGGTTGGAAACCTTCAGGAAACCTTTGCACGCAAGCCTCATCCATACCAGCAGCACTGTCTTCCAGGGATCCAGGCCACTCTTGTCCAGGTCCACCCTGCACCAGAGCTGCCGTCGCCGCTGCGTGGACAGCGGGTAGCCCAGCCTGAGTTTCGCATCTTGGATTGGTTTGGAAATTGGGGGCATTTTGCCACCTGCATGGCTTGGGCAGCGTTGCAAGGTTCGAATACGGCAAAGTCAGAGCTGTGAACGAACTGCAGGCCTGCATTTACCAACCCAAAGCCTGCAAAACTGATGCCACGTGGTACTGTCATTGCAATAGTGAGAGTGTTAGGTTCTGGGCGGTGGTGGAATTTTAGTTTTGATTTCCGAGGTTTCGTGAGTGAGTCTTGAGGGTGGAGCATTGGGTTCTAAAAGGGTGAAGGATTCTCGGGTTGAGGGTGTGGGCTCCAGAGTGCTCAGGGTTATGCACCTGACTTAGGGATCCAAAAAATTGCTTAGAGTGCTAAGCTTAAGGCTCGGGGTTACACTGTACACTTCAGGAATCGTCACTTTGGCGAATGGTGTTGGTTACGGGCTTCGGATTTAACATACACGCCCGGCAAGGTTGCGCACATGAGGATGTTTAGGCCAAATCTATTAGCTTGAGATTTCATGAAACTCACATGTTGGGGTGCAGGCCGAAGAAAGCCTTGAGAAGGGCAACGACGTCAGTGTCAGCTAGATAGGGTTCGGAGTCATAACTGCAGCTCGCTGTCCAGCAGTGTCGCCTTAACTCCTAAACACCCGGCGTTCACTTCCGATAATCTTCAAGTATCCTGGCCTTGTGGCTTGCGGATGAAGGCAAGAAGATTTCGTTAGCTTTGACTCTGTTGGCACGTGTTTATGTGTGCTGGACATGCCCATGATTCTGACTTGGGACCTCCAGGTAGGCTTCGACAGCTTCTGGGGAAAGTTGAATCAAGATGATGCGACGAAGAGGGTAGAGCATGCTGAGAATCCTAAAACCAAATTTTCAATGATAAGACTAGTAAAATACTGATAGTTAATACTAGTAATGGAAATAATAAGAATAGTACTAATAGCAATAATTCTTGAAATGGTAGTAACAAGAAAAGAAATGATGGTAATAAAGTACACACCACATCTTCGCCCGTCAAAACACCGGAAATTCCAAAATCCTTTTTCGAGGGCCCCGGCCAGCTCAGGGCCCGCGTCAGCTCAAACTCTCGCAGCTCATCCCTGCCCTGTAGTGAGGGGCAGGGACTTCAAGATTCAGAAGGGGGTTGTTCTAAAGGTCCTTGTAAAGAAGGGACCATTGGGAATACACTTACTTAAACGGGGATCCTAACCAAACAGGGAACCTACATTATGGCCATTTTGGGGACAAGTATTTTGAACAACCACCAAAAGGAAAGGGGCTTCAAAGCCCCTAAGATGCTGGAAGACAGTGGGGATCAATTACACCTGCTTATGGGCCGTATTGCGAGGTAAGCGAGCACCTCCGAAGGCCACATTTCCGGCAACAAACAGCAGGCCTTGGACGTGAACTTGCGGAACACGGACTTCAACTCCTGCGCCTGAAAGCATGCCGCAGAACACACTGCTGTAAATGCAGCTGCGGCATGACTTCCACGAGTTGGACCACAAGCACGGACATGTCAGAACAGTTATCATAACAACTACGATAATGAAGCGGCGGTAGCAAAGGCAGAGCAGCGGCAACAGTAGCACAAGAGGCGCCGCCACGGCCACGGCACAGGTGTATGTAGGAGTAGGGCATAGCTGGGTGGTTTGGGTTCCAATGCTTGCTGCCAATCAACCTTCCGATTATCTATTTATGACCACGCATGCTTGACTTGACTCGGCAATTCCAGGGTGCTATAGCTGCAAACTCTGACACTCCAAGCTTACCTGGCATTAAAGAACAGACATCGGAATGGATCCCTGCACTGGCTCTTCCACTGTTTCGCGGATGCTTCACAATGCCCCTCGCTTGATCCTCAAATTGTTTCCACCACATCTGCTCCAGCTTGCCTCATCCTTCGAGAAGCCCTCATTGGCTCGGATATAGGCCAGGACGTGCACGCAATCCTGCGGCAGCAATCCAGAAAGACAGAATGCTACTACCAAAGCCGGAATGAAAAAAGAAAGAATGCACGGTTTCAATTTGACACTACGTAAGAATCCTGAGCAACAAAATCAAGCGTACTAAAACACGGGAGGAATTGTAGGAATGGGGTTATATCATTGCAGTGGCCATTTCGTTGTCTTTTTTTTGTCCATTTGATTCTCAATCATTGGGGTAAGGCAACCACGTGCAGGTGGCCGAACTTCAGGGTTCAATTTGGTTTGGTTGACTGATTGCTTAGAAGGACAAGAGGCTGCGTTGGGCTATGCCCCGCGGAGTACGTGGAGTACTGAAGAGAACGCAAGGTTCAAAACATTCATGCCTCAAACGCAAAAGCTAAACACAACAAGCCCAGTGCGAACCACTTCATGCCCCTTTGAAGCGTATACTCAAATTTGGGGCCCAGCGTGCTTAGCCTCTCAAAGGCCACCCATTTGGTCCGTAACAAGCCCTGCAAAGCAGACGCGAAGGCTCCTCGAAGATAATTCCATCCTCGGCCCCTGAGG
This sequence comes from Symbiodinium pilosum, assembly GCA_905231905.1. Lineage (NCBI taxonomy): Eukaryota > Dinophyceae > Suessiales > Symbiodiniaceae > Symbiodinium > Symbiodinium pilosum. The sequence goes on from CAJNIZ010014448.1 coordinate 69,148, forward strand.
GGAAGAGGCTCTCCACAGCCTCTTCGATGACCTGACGTGAATCTTTCTCAAATATGAAAAAAACCTTTCCGAGCGGTTCGTCCAGTGTAGCTTGAAGCTGGCGATTGAGGTTTCAAGCTTGCAGGGCTTGGGGCCTGGCAGGCTCCTTAGAACTCTTTTTCATGGGATGTTGGCCCACTAGACCCAATAACGCACAGAATAAACTGCATGGCTCCCCCACATCATCCACCCCCTTTGGCAAAAGCCAAGTGTGGGACGGAGGAGTGGATAGTGTAGCCCAACCTGAGCCCGGACATGAATAACAGTTACAGCAGCAACAATGATAACGCGAGTTTTCCTGATAGCAATCCTCAGGGCAGCATTGATAGCATGAGTCTCCGGAATCCAAAGCAGCGTGCTGGACAGCCCATGTGCAGTATGCCCCAGGCTTGAAGAAGAGCTCCGACAGCTCCTGCCTAAGGTTCGGGTTCAGCGTATGGGGCACATACTTGGGCTTTCCGGTCAAGCTGAAACGGTTTGGGGGCCAAGGTTGAAGGTCCAAGGGGCTAGGTCAATGCGCACACAGTGGTTCATGCAAGTGGGAGTCCGGAATTACCAGAAGCATCTCAACCCATCTCCTCAAGGCTTCAACACACATGGGCAGACTACACCATCCTCCCACCCTTGGCGCCCTGAGCCCGTTGCATGTCCAGGAAGCCGGAGTCATCGTCATCCATGGCTGCAAAGAGAGCCCGGAACCTGGGCTGGTTTAGGGTCTGGGGCCAACAGGGGCTTCAGGTCAAATCCAAATCCTCAAGTACTTCAGCTGCGGGGTAAAGGATGAAGGATTGAGGTCGCCAGCTGCAGGCTCTCAAGTCTCTGGGGCCTGGGGAACTCAAGGTTTTGGACGCTTGACGGTGGAGCAGTGTGACCTAAAGCGTGGAGAGTCGAAATTGTGGCAAGGTTTCACATCAAAGCAGCTGTTTCTCCCTAGATCATTCAATAAATGCGGGGAACTGAGCAGCCCTTCGGCCGCAACAATCTTTGTATCAGTTTGTAAAACTTAGGCCTATCTCGGCTTACTTAACCGTTAAACTTGCCAAAGACCTACACTTCCTGTTCCTGACCGCAACGTTGCGACCCTGAAATTGCCCCGCAAAAATCATAAGGCTTTTGCTGCCTCTTCTGGACAGGAACAGTGCCGCAGGGTTGAAAGGGCCCCATACATGTGCAAAACTCCATTCATGCAAGGAAACCACATCTGGCCTCTCAATGAATTTCGGATGTTCCCACACATGGCCTTATATCCTTCAAGAACACAAGTGCCCTCCTGACAAGGGTATTGCTCAGGCCTAAGTACCCTAACTGTGAGCTGCCTTCCAAAAATTCTGATTTTGTCTGAAGAGAATGTTTTTGACTGGGATAAGGACTTTACGAGATGACGATATGGAACCATCAGGACCCATGCTGTTCAGCATATACATCCAACCCCAAAACCCAAACAGACGTTCGAATTCGTCAAAGACTTGACCTACACAAGCCGCAAACCGCAATTCACTTTCTCCTTCCTGTTGCTTAGGGGACATTAGGGTAATGGATCTCCATAATCACGCTAATCCTGACAACATTCACGCCTCCCCTATGTCTCTCACACCTGCTTGGGCGGACCTGTCGAACCGAGAATTCTAAGGGTCGAGCCAACATGCTCATGTGGCATGCCGCGCCAAGCGCTTGTTAGTGGAACCCTCGTCAAGTCCTAAACTCTATCTCATACCCTACATGTCACAAACTCCCCAACAAGCACCAGTAAGTCCCCTATCACGCCCAGGAACTCTTCTATCTCCTCTTCGGCCACGCACCTTGCGCCCAATTTGCGGAAGTTGATTCTGTAATAGCATGTGAAGGTAAAAACCAGGGAAGATAACTGTTCAACCGATGCAGCTTCATGGGAACTCTATTAGACAACGCAAAGTTGTTGCCGTTGACCAGGCCTTAAGAATCCAAATTGTTGTGATATTGTCGCGGCGTGGCTTGGACAGAAAAATGATGCTGCAAATCTTTAACAGGCTGTTCTGCATTACAATGCAAAGCTCTGGCACGTCGAGAATGGCGCTGAGTCAGAGCAGTGGATCAGAACTGCACGCACAGCTTTGTATCATCTGCACTGTGCTAGCGGCTTTGCTGTTTTTGCCGCTCAGGTCTATCATCCTTCTTTGAACTGCTCCAGTCAAAGTCACACAATGAACCTGCTGCTAGAAAAAATCCTCACCCAAGTCCTACCTAGCACGACGTAGATCACCTTGACCCTAAACCCAAACTTGCTGACATATGCAACAAGTGCCGTGAAAGCACAACACAGGGGCCCAGGCCCAACTTCTTCCACAACCACGAGTCACACTGACAACAGCAGAAAGAACCCTCATGACAGTGATTCTGGTTTTTTGGCGCAATCGCCTACACCCATATTCAGCATCCCAATCTGGTTGCCCTTAAGAACACCTGTCTCCTGCCTCATGATGCGAAGGAACTCCGGCCGACTGATGCTTTGGATGGACTGCAGGCGGTCACAGGGCCAAACATGCAAGGAACCCAGGTACTGGCAGTTACTGGTTGAGCCCACTTCAGGGCTGCCGTAGAAATGTTCCAAGGACAATCTTGGCTTATGAGCTCTGTGGGCAAAGTTCCCAAACTTCTCATTCAACACGAGGGTCTGCGTAGTTTTGTGTCTTGGCCATGGGGCTCCAGTCTTCTCATTTCGTCATTGCCTCTACACTGCAAGGCAGCCCTTCTGTCTATACTCGAAATTAGGATCCAAACAAAGAGCCTCAAACGAGAAACTGCTTGGCTTCAAGTTCATCCTGCACGCCTTATGTGGCTCCTAAAAAAAGAGCAGAAAACACCGAAGCCTGTGCACAAACCCTCAAACACTCACAAGCTAAACTAAAAAGTCTAGCTGCTTTCTCAGTCCTAAAGCTAAGCAGTATTCTTCAAACAGGCAAAACGTGAAGAATCAGCGGTGTCTGGCTTGTATGGCATAGAATGGACTATCAAGTCAACACCTTCCTATAACTTCTCATCTCTTTTTGGCATGCAACAGGAAGCTGACACCCCGTGCATCCCTACAAGTTTTTCAGGTTGATCTCTTCACCTCGCTACATCCTTCGGAAACCTTCCTGCAGTCTCTGAGCACGCACCCTCTAAGCAGTGTACAGGTTCTCTTCCACATCCCGAAAAAATCCCAGACTCAGACAAGCCTTCTCGAGGTACCGCTCGATGATGTCACGGGCCTCTGCTATGCTCGTGGGGTGGCCGCACCTTGAAGCACAAGATACAGTATGAGGGGTAGGGGTTATACAGAGGTCAGGCTTCATAATGCCATGAAGGCTTGCACTCGCGCACACAGCACGCACGGTCCCCATAAAACCTATGGCTTTTTGCATGACTTTCTGCTAACAGAAACGCGGCTCAGAGAAAACCAAACAAAGTACAGGAGCTGCAGGATCACTAGGAACATCCCGAGGCAGAAGCAGCAACCACTCACAATTACAATTCTGAGCCCTTACCAGCGAATGCCACTTGGCAGCTATGCCAGCCTGAGCATCTGCGAAAGCCTTTTTGACACCCCACGGAAACTCAAATCAAACGCAGAGAACCATAAACCCAGTAGACAACACAGGTCTGGGGCCCTGGCCACCCTAGAGCGCCCGCAAGCTCATCTGCAGAGAGCTCACCTGCTTTAAGATTTTGCAGGTTGCCAGGGCACAGGCTTATCAGGAACCTAGTTTCAGGAAATCCGCGCAAGAGGTTTGAAGCGTGCGCCCATCTTGCACCACAAAATCCCAAGAAACTAAGCCCAAAGCCAATGAGCAAGTTTCTCACAACTTGGAGGCCCCCAGTAGTCTAAGGATCCCAAAAGAAGGCATAAAATCTGGAGCAACCACCATGATGTCAATGTCGGGGCTAGAAAGCTCAAACGCAAACGGCCTGAAAGATCTGCATCATAGCGATCAAAGAGCGTGTAGAAGGCCTTGACCTGCATCGTTGTATTGATGGTAATACTCACCTGTACTAAAGCATTCAGGAAGGGAGCAAATTATCATAATCTCCCAGCAACTCAGGTGCCCCTGTCAGCCCCCAAGCTTGATCTTCCAACAGAACACTACAGAGTACACAGTAACTCCACAGTCCATTTGTATTAGTCCTGATCACAAGTATAAAGAAGAAGTAGTTGCATGGACTACCAGTGGTAGTGGCGAGCACGGAGTTGGGAGAAATCAACAAATGCTGCAGCTGTGGGGGGACAAGGCGGGTGGATGCAGGGTAGCACTTTGAACATACCAGTATTTTCCATTTTCTTTTCCATTATCCCTACATGGCCCCGATATACTGTAGTAGTTGGCATATTGTGAGTTTCGGTCGCTCTCCCCCATAATGTAGGCAAGCTAGTAGGGAGGGCGGGAAGCTAGCAGCAGCTGCGGTAAGATTACCACAAGCAGTACATAGCAAAGGCAGTTGTGGTGGTTGATGTATATACATATACACACATACAGATAGACTTTATAAATATAACCCAGCTTCCACTCCGGATTGGACTGGCAACTGCAGCCTCAGTTCGGGAGAAGCCGAAGCGGTCATAGACCTGAGTGGCTGCGTTGCATTAGCTGAAGCAAGAAGCAAAGCAGCGATGTGCGGCTGGCATCGGCTGAGGATCTGGGGGTTAGGGTTCAAAGGCTTTGTCAGTGCTTTAGATTGTTGCACTCCTGGGCGGCTACGTGGCTGAGGATGCCCAGCCTTCTAGAATCTGGGCAAACCATTTTGCCGGCCCAGATCTCACATGCGTACCTCCGCAAGTTTTTTGCCAGGGCCCAGTAGACTTCGATTCTTGCAGCGCGAGCGGGCCTGCAATCCCATGCAGCAAAAAAATTGAAAGACTGCATCTTTCTGCAACAGGGCCATCGCTACCCAACCCTTGAACTAGAAGCCCTGAACTTCCCCCGAACCAAAAGGCTTGAACCCTGAACCCCTCACCGTGGAGGCTATACAGGGCTCTGGGAAGGTGCCCGAGGATCAGACGATCTTCAAGACCAGCTCGAACCTTGCGGGGCCAAGCTCCAACAAGCTTGAAAAAAGCCATTTGAGCTGTAGTCTAAACTCCTTAAAGGAGGATTATATAGGGGATTATATAGGGGACTACTATAGGGGTTATTAAGGGGGATACTAGGAGTTTAGACTATAGCTCATTTGAGCTCTAGTCGAAACTCCTCGTATCCCCCTTTATAACCCTCGTTTCTGGACGGATACAGCTGCTGGCTAGTGCTGGAGTTGGAATGGCCGGAGTTTCAACGGAAGGATGAAGCATCTGGGCTTGGTAAGTTTTTTACAGTGGATTCACGCTCAAGGGTCTAAAGCCTTGGCTGCGGTGGGCAATTTTGGGTCTTCTGCATCAGCAAGGCTTATGTGAGTGCCATGTGGGGGGAGCCCATGTGGACAAGTAAAAAGCCTAAGGCTCCCAAAGGGAGTGAGGTTCATGCGACTTCTGACATTCAAAAATTGCACTGAACATAAATAGCTTCCGCCCTAACCTTTCATCGACTACCCTCAACCATAAACCCTCCTTAACCAGTGGACCTGTATGTAACCACCAAACGTTAGACCACACCAAAATTGTCAAACTCATACAGAAGTTGTTGATGCTGGGTGCCGCGCTCTCGCAACTCCACTGTGCCAGACCTTATGACGAAGCCAACCACAGAGCGGGCAACGTAGGTAGAATTGCGAAGATGGCGACGGGCTACATCTTTGGCGCCAATGTTTAAAACGCTTCACGCACGCTCGTTACTTCTTCCTATCCTTTTCCCTGCCCTAGCACGACAAAAGCAAGATCTGCCCGGAGGCCGCAAACTGGAACCTTGTAACCACTGCTGCCAGGTTGCAAAATTTTCACCAAAAAGCAAGGAAAACTTCATCCCATCACCCTCAACCCACACCCTATGCCAAACGTTGATATCGCAGCAAAGTGGACATGCATTTTGGGGCGACCCTAATCCCGAAGCAGGCTTAGAAATACTACAAATTGCTACAATGTGCTCCTTTGGAATCAGTACATGATTGTTCATGGCACTTTCACCGTTAGCAATTAAGATAGAAACTCGTGCGCCTACCATCAAAGTCACACGTACTTTTGTGCATATTCTTCTTGGTATCTACGTCTATCATGAAAGTTGCCGATACTAATGCACTGGATAGCACGGCTCCTGCTCCAGTTTTGCTGCCATGACAACGACAAGGCCAAGAAATGACACTGCTACTGCTCTTGCTGGACGACTACTGCTACCGCAACCACAACCACATCTACCCAACTACCCCGCCACTGCGGTACCGGATAGCACCAGCGCCTACGCAAGCGCCAGCGCCAGCAGCAGCACCGCCACCGTGAACGACCAGCACCACCAGCACCACCAGCACCGCCAGCACCGCCAGCACCGCCACAAGCACCGCCAGAACCAGTACCACCACAAGCTCCACAAGCACCAGCACCAGCACGAGCACCAGCAAGACCGCCAACGCCACCACCACCACCACCACCACCACCACCACAACCACCACCACCACCACCAACACCAACACCAACACCAACACCAACACCAACACCAACACCACCAGCCACCCGCCACCACCACAACGACGACTTCTGCTACTGCACCTTCAGCCACCCACTGAGCAATGTAGGAAGCTCGCCTATCCCGGTCCACCTCCTCGAAAATCTCGTCCAAGGTCTCCCTGGAAGGGCTGAGAAAAACAAAAAAACAAGATCTTGGCAAAATGGCTTTCATGAGTCAGCACTACAACAGGCAACTCAATTCTTGCGGACAATATGGCTGGGCTGATGTAATACCTTTGAGCTTCAAATTGGACCTTTATGCAGGAAAAGGTCAGGCCATGATGAGTATCCAAGCCTGCGGCCGCTGGCTGCAGAAGCCCTATTGAGCAGAAGAAAGAAAATGCAAAAATTCCAAAATTCCAANNCCCCCCCCCCCCCCCCGAAAATCAACGTTTAACTCGCCTAAGCCTTCAACCAAACGAAACTTCTCCTATGAACATGTCCTCCTCTGTAACACAACTGAATACTCGCTCCAATCCTTCCCAAGCCTACATGGTGCCCGTAAACAAAACACCTTGAAAACCCTGGACCCCAAGTGCTGGCCTGTTTACAGAATAGCCAGTGTCCCACAACAGTCGGCGAAGCTCCGACTTATCGATCGACCCTGCTTGGTGCAGCGTAGATGTTTTGAGAACTCAGGGCTTGGGATTCAAAACTTTGGGTTTAGGTTGTCCACATGTGGCATCGACCCTTGGCTTTGCGCCTGCAATGCTTGCACTTGACGTCGTCGGTGACCAAACCGCAGTCTTGCAATCACGACCTCCTTATCCGAGAGTTGCTGCCGTCTTCAATTATGATGAACCACTGCTGCTCGCATAGGAATAGCCACTTTTAGGAGGATCTTTCAATACAAGGAGGCTACATTCTGAAATGACAAACACCCCTGATACTGACGCGACCCGCCTGAACCATCTTCATCCAGCTGCTCAAACTGCGCCTGGACTCATTAAGCTCAAAACATGCCTTTCCGCACAATAACCCAGAAGATCCCTGTTTCAATGAAATCTAATGATTTTGAACATCGCTTCGATGACCTTGATGTTAAATGACTCCCTCGAAGATTCTCACTGACGCACCCTTATGTATTCTTGGATTATGAGGAGGCTACAACAAGTGCTACGATCAGCTTTCAGTTAGAGTCCAGACAAAGTCAACAGGTATTGCACTATTTCTTTTCGGGTTTTAACCAGACCTCAGATGCTTTCTGGACACAAGATCGTGTAGTTCTGTTGCGTGCGTCTCTGCAGGTGCAGTTGCTGCAATGGATTGGGGAATTATCCTTGCTTCATGGTTCTGCAACTTCCCCATCGGGAGAAAAGCGCACCTTACAGCAATGCTAACACAGAGATAGTACAAAGAAGTCGGTATACCACTCCCAAACCTTGTCCTGACTTTCCATGCATTAGCAATGACTGCGGCGATGCAAGTATGATCACTGTTAACACTACATTGGCAAATTTCTTGCTAGGGGGGTTATCATTCCGGGTTTGGACAATGCACAAGAAGCCCTCGAAACTAAGGTATCCCTGATCGCATGCACGCACGACACTGCTCTTCGACAACGACCACTGGGAAGGAGTATTGCAATAGGAGCCCCCAAGACAACCTAGATTCATCCTGGACAGTAACAAAAGGTCAGTGGCTTTCGGCCTGCCCCTACTGCCCAATGTGCCCCCAATGTCCTTCTGACGTACCCTGTATATGAGCCGTAGCATCCTCCTCAATAAGCCCTACAAAGTCCCCTATATAACCACCTTTAAGGAGTTTAGACTATGGCTCATATTAACCCCATACATGTCCTTTTGACATACCCTGTATATGAACCCCATACAGTCCTCAATCATGGATCCACACAAATGCCTGTAAAAACAAAACATGCAAACCTGGGCTAGAGTAGTTCCCATTTTCTTTTCCGTTATCCCGGTTATCCCTCTATAAACACAAGCCTAAACCCTACCAAACCCTAAATAGTAGTTTCCATCTCTTTTCCATTATCCCAATATAACCCCAATAGAACCATGGCGGCCTTGATCTGCTGCGCGCGATGCACCTCGAAGTGGTGGATAACCTTCACGGACCGTTCTTCGGCGCTTACCAAGAGTTGTTGTTGCTCATAGGGTTGTATAGGGTTTTTTAGGGGTTTTATGGGGTTATATAGGGATAATCGAAAAAGAAAATGGAAGCTACTATATATGTATATATAAGGTTCTATATTGAGGATGTAAAAACTCTTCCCCCTGCCTGACTTATTCAACATGCAGAGGAATTATCATCTCCTACCTTTGAGAAATCCAGACAACCGAGAGGCTGTTGTAAGGCTGAAGGGCCTGCAAGAGACCCTGCAACAATACAGCTAATCCCGGGCACCTGTGCTCAACTCAGACAATCCTTCAATCTTCCGTTTTTCTGATGCACCTGAATGGCAGCCGCAAGGCAGGAACTGTCGGCAGACCATATACCCAGCATCGCCCCCTCCCTCCACCCCCACTGCCAGTGCCACCAATACTGCAAGCAAATGATCATAGCATGTGGCTCCGTCAAATGACATCAGGGTTACCGGTTACTACCTTAAATGACTGCACCAAAACAAAGGATTCCAGGCCTTATGGCCTTATGGGCATTCTTAATCTTAACACTGGACATGTCAGACGCCTGTTGTTCCTTCTATATCTCCCCGAGAACTACGCTTAATTAGATCCTCAAACGACAAATCAAGGGCGCATCCTAAACCCAACCTCCTACAGCTGGCAACCCATAGAGTATCAAACCTTATATATACCCTAAATGCTAGTGCTGCCTTGCCCTGAGTCTTAAACCCAGTAGCCCGCCTTCAGCCCAATCCCTCAAAGCATTGAGGCAAGCAGCCACAGCAAACTCATCGAGCGCCAGCGGCTGGTCCATGGAACTTCGGTACAACAAAGTCTGGAGGGAGTCCTCTGGCCGCTCTAGTGCTCCGTGTCTAGGAATCTTCTATGGCATTTCCCCCCAAGAAAAAAGTATGCTACAAGTTGGAGGGGCCATACAGCTTCGCAATGCTTCGCAAGGTTTCATCCCTTGAGAAATGAGACGAGTGAGGACGCTGTCTCATGTCTCCAGGTCAAAGCTTCGGTTTTGGTTTAAGACTCAGGGAGGGTTTAGGGTTCGTTGGGGTGAGGAGATTTTCTTCGGATTCTGGGGTTCTGGAATTCGGGTTTGGGCTTCTTGGGGGGCTCTTCAATCTTGAGGGCTTGAGATTTCTTTGGAATTATGTAAAGGTTCTTCAGGGATTGGGGTTCTTTAGGGTTTCGGATTTAGTGCTTTCTAGGGTTCGGGATTTTTGGGTTTATAGTGAGTTTCTTTAATTAAGGTCAAGAGTTTGGGTTCGGGGCTCTGTTGGGCTTTAACCTTTTTAAGGTTTGCCACTTGCATGGCTGAGGGGCTTTGGGTTCTTGAGGGCTCAGAAACACTGCACCTGCGCAGACCAACGACCTGCCCCCCCCCCCAAGGTCAGAATTCT